>NW_020769556.1:213396-253901 GCF_900518735.1 Pseudonaja textilis
ATATATATACACACACACACACACACATACATACATACACAGGTGAAACTCAAAAAATTAGAATATCATGCAAAAGTTCATTTATTGCAGTAATGCAACTTAAAAGGTGAACCTAATACATGAGATAGACTCATTACATGCAAAGCAAGATTGTTCAAGCCATGATTTGTCATAATTGAGATGATTATGGCTTACAGCTCATGAAAACCCCAAATCCACAATCTCAGAAAATTAGAATATTGTCAAAAGGTTCAATATTCTAGGCTCAAAGTGTCCCACTCTAATCAGCTAATTAAGCCAAAACACCTGCAAAGGGTTCCTGAGCCTTCAAATGGTCTTTCAGTCTGGTTCAGTAGGAATCACAATCATGGGAAAGACTACTGACCTGACAGTTGTGCAGAAAACCATCATTGACACCCTCCATAAGGAGAGAAAGCCTCAAAAGGTAATTGCAAAAGAAGTTGGATGTTCCCAAAGTGCTGTATCAAAGCACATTAATAGAAAGTTATGTGGAAGGGAAAAGTGTGGAAGAAAAAGGTGCACGCGCAGCAGGGATGACCGTAGCCTGGAGAGGATTGTCAGGAAAAGGCCATTCAAAAGTGTTGGGGACTTTCACAAGGAGTGGACTGAGGCTGGAGTCAGTGCATCAAGAGCCACCACACACAGACGGATCCTGGTCAGAAGTGTCTTACCTGGGCTAAAGAAAAACAGAACTGGTCTGTTGCTCAGTGGTCCAAAGTCCTCTTTTCTGATGAGAGCAACTTTTGCATCTCATTTGGAAACCAAGGACCCGAGTCTGGAGGAAGAATGGAGAGGCACACACTGCAAGATGCTTGAAGTCCAGTGTGAAGTTTCTACAGTCTGTGTTGATTTGGGGAGCCGTGTCATCTGCTGGTGTTGGTCCACTGTGCTTCATTAAGTCCAGGGTCAACGCAGCCATCTACCAGGAGATTTTGGAGCACTTCGTGCTTCCTTCTGCAGACAAGCTTTATGGGGATGCTGACTTCATTTTCCAGCAGGACTTGGCACCTGCCCACACTGCAAAAAACACCAAAACCTGGTTCAATGACCGTGGGATTACTGTGCTTGATTGGCCAGCAAACTCTCCTGACCTGAACCCCATAGAAAATCTATGGGGCATTTCCAAGAGAAAGATGAGAGACATGAGACCGAACAATGCAGAAGAGCTGAAGGCCGCTATTGAAGCATCCTGGTCTTCCATAACACCTTAGCAGTGCCACAGGCTGATAGCTTCCATGCCACGCCACACTGAAGCAGTAATTGCTGCAAAAGGGGCCCAAACCAAGTACTGAGTACATATGCATGCTTATACTTTTCAGAGGTCCGATATTGTTCTATGTACAATCCTTGTTTTATTGATTGCATGTAATATTCTAATTTTCTGAGATTGTGAATTTGGGGTTTTCATGAGCTGTAAGCCATAATCATCACAATTATGACAAATCACAGCTTGAACTATCTTGCTTTGCATGTAATGAATCTATCTAATATATTAGTTTCACCTTTTAAGTTGCATTACTGAAATAAATGAACTTTTGCACAATATTCCAATTTTTCAAGTTTCACCTGTATGTATACACTGGGCTGGGAGAGTACATAAAACAAATACTTGTTACTGAAGAAATTGGGCATCAGTCCAAATGTCAGAAGGGTACCCCTGAAAGATCTGGGTTAAACTCAAACTGGATGGATTTAGGCTCCAATCTTTGCTCTGCCTCACCAATTTACACAGAATTATTGTAATCTATACTTTTGCAAAGCAACTGGGTGAGTTAAGAGTTTATGATGCTGTGGAGTCCTTTGTTTCCATTCCTTTTTCTTTTCTTCCCCAGAGTTCAAATGGTGTTTTTACTGACTTTCTGAGTTTCTATACGTTACCTTCAACAGTCATGCACCACCCTGTTTACAAAAGCCTCAAAGCAGCCTATTCCTTCTACAGTGTTCATACTGAGACCCCTCTCTTGGATCTAATGAATGATGCACTCATTAAAGCAAAGATGGTAAATAGTGCAATCATTTCTTTATTTCCCTTTTCTTACAGAAGAGTTAAGTTGGATTATAGTCTTGTTGATTTACTTGCTTCAGCAAGAGAAGTATAATCTCTGAACAATTTTGGATTATGTTTTCTTTGCACATTGGAACTTGTGTTTCAGCCTGGTCCTTCATATGAAGGTGTTACGAGGCATAGCCTCTGATTACTCAAACCTCCTGTGCTTGCCTTACAGCACCAGATGACTTTAAGGTTATGCTTGGCAGTTCTAAAACAAAACTTCACAAAACTTCATGCTAGAAAATACTGGACTAGAATCCACATGTGGTTGGAAAAAATGACAAAAAAAACATATAGATTTGAAACTAGAGATATTTTTATTGGGAATTTTACCTGATACATATAGTAAAGATTTGAAATACCTGATTGTAAATGTTTTAACAGCGGCTAGGATTGTATTTGCTAAAAACTGGAAAAATGAGAAAATACCATCGCAGGAGGAAACCATTAAGAAAATATTGGAATGTGCTGAAATGAGTAGATTGACATTTGAAATTAGAGAACAAGAGGATAAACAATTCTATAAAATTTGGGACCTTTTTAATCAATGGTTAGATAATAAAATACAATAATGAAATATGTAGAATCTTAGAAAATAATAAATATATAAAGATGTATTATTATTTTTTTACTATATCTATAAAAAAAATTTTTAGGATAGATTTGGGAAGATTATATGAATTGTTACAAAATGATACCAAGTAAATTATAGTTATCTCGCAAAATATGAATGAATAAAATTATTGTCAAATGATTGAATAATAATGATACTAGGGTATTTAATCTCTGATTGAAAATATGAGTTATTATACTATGTAACTGTAATTGATGACTATGAAATGGATGCACAAAAAAATTGTAAACCAACCAACACACTGCTTGTATATTCATGGAAGAAAGGTTGATGTTTTTATGTTTTGTTTGTTTATGTCTGTGTTTAAAAAATCAATAAAATTTTTTTAAAAAACTTCATAGCTGGGCTTGTTATAAGTGAAAAGTCAAATATGACTTCTGTGATCTACTGTAGGAACAGACAAAGAAAAAGATTTGTGTTGTGTATGCATTGTTCACATTACACAAGGGTAACTAAAACACTTAAGATTTTCAGGTACTAAGTTGTAAACATATAGAGAGTATTGTGTTGTTTTGTGTTGTGGTCCGTCGGCAGCCTGCGGAGACAGCAGCAGAATCGGACAATGGGGAAGAACATGGGCCAGTCTGGGAGGACTCGGACGATGGTCCTGTGTCCGATACAGAGATGGGGCCAGGGCCATCTGGGAGTTATGTGCTGACTCCAGAGCCTCCAGAATCTGACAGCAGCAAGGCAGATGAACAAGGGGAGCCTGTTCCTAGTGCACATGTGCGCAGAGCTGCCAGAAGGCAAGAGCAGTTAAGACAAAAGGGGCAACTCGGAAGTAAGGCTTGGAGGTGATTGCCCCTCCCATAAGATATAAAGGAAGTGCAAAGGGACAGGAACCTTTACAGGAAGCAACATTGTTCACTCTGGTCAGTTTGGAACCTGAAAGCTCCATGGTGAATTTGTGCTCCGTTTGGTTTTGAAAAGCTAATTGGTAATTTAGTCATTGGCAACACTTCAAGAAAGATAAAGGTGCGTTCTTATCAGACTTCTCCCAAAGAACTTTGGCAGACTTCCATGGGACTATTTATAACTGATTGAGACTCATTATGGGCTGTGAATGATGATAATTCACAGCCCATAAAACTAAAATAAAAGGGTTTTGGATTTAACATGTGTTTGTTGGTGTCTCAGGAAGCCGTGGTCAGAAAAGTTTGGTTGGCATTTTTGAACTTTAGTGTTGTATGCAGTTGCAATTTACTGCTAAAACTCACTGATAAAAATGCAAAAACTTTCTGGTTTATTGAGTTTGCTGTCTGGCAGACATAGTACTAATAGTGTATTTTTCAAGAGGCAACTGGACTTTGTTTTTCTTTGAAGATGTTTCGCTTCTCATCCAAAAAGCTTCTTCAGCTCTGACTGAATGGTGGGGAATGGAAGGATTTATATTCCTTGCAGACAGCTGATCATTCCCATTCTTTTAGAGAGTCATTGAGGCCACTTGGAGGTTTGTCTGTGTCCTCAGGGTCACCTCAGTAGTGCAAATGGGTGTGGCGCCTTCTTGGAACTGCTGAAAGGACTGTGTTGTAGAGCTGTGCTTTCTGCAGGATGTTTTCTGCCCTGTGTCCCTTCACTGTTGAATGCAGGCTGTTGGGAATGAGTCTTGTGTTGTCTGCATCTCAAACTGAAGCACAAATGGTTCCTATAGTCTGCAATTTTTCTGGAAATCCATTCATACTCTTGCACTATTTGAAGGGTGCTTGAATATTCCCATACCATTTGAAGGGTGTTTGAATACTCCTATTCATACTCCAGCACCCTTCAAATGGTGCGGGAGTATGAACAGATTTCCAGAAAAATTACAGGGGTGCTTAAATGTAGCCCATGGGGCCGGCCTGGAAATATCAAGGGACCGGCCTGCGGTGACTCTGGTGGCTAAACAGGCCATGTGTGGTCCCCCTGTGCCTCGTTTTCACCCTCCATGGTCTCCTGCAGCACTCTGCTGGCCAAAACCAGGCCGAAAAATGGGCCCAAAATGGGCTGAAAAATGGTCCGAAAACATGGTCCATTTTCGGCTGGCAGAGTGCTGGAGGAGGCCATAGAAGGTGAAAACACACAGTGGGGATACATGTGGAGGGCCACACCCCATTTTGGCCAGCAGGGTGCTGCAGGAGGCATTCATTTCGTGCACCACCCCCACCACCCTGCCGCCAGCCTGTAGAGGAGAACTACAGTGTTGATCCAGCCCTTGAAGAAATCAAGTTTGACACCCCTGCTCGAAAAGAATGCAAATGACCAGCTGTCTCTCAAGGAGTATAATTCCTTCCATTCCTCACCATCCAGTCAGAGCTGAAGAAGCTTCTTGGATGAGAAGTGAAATGTCTTCAAAGAAAAACAAAGTTCAGTTGGTTCTTGAAAAAGCATCTTTGGGACAACCATGACCTGAATGGCTGAGAATCTCCATAGACATTTAGTATTAGTGTAATGTTTGCAATGTTCCTTGCAATGTTTCCTAAAATTGGCTGCTTTCATTCCTTGCTATGGCATGTGAGAGGAAGATCTTTTCCTTTTTTAAAAAAGGCATCCTCTCAGCTAATTTTTCTGTAGGCTACCAGAATTAGCACCACAACTAATATTGTGGCCTACTGTTAAAAAAAAAAAAATCCTGGAGCAGTCAAAATCTTTCAAAAGGTAATATTTGTAGCTCAGGGTTGAAATGACAGGTCCTTGGTCGTCTCTGAGCTTGGTTTTCTTGCAGATGTTTCATTACCCAAACTAGGTAACATCATAACTTAGCTAATGAAACATCTGCAAGAAAACAACCAGGCTCAGAGAGCATCAAGGACCCTTCAAAATCTTTTGTTCCATATGCATACATGATTCAAAGTAAGCTTGGGTATAATTTCATTTCTGGTTGTACGTTTTATCCTTGTTAAGATATGTTAATTATAACTTAATTATCTGCTACAATGTCCTACTTGTCAATGACTACTTCAGCTTCAACCACAACAATACATGAGCACACAATAGATACAAACTTGAGGTAAACCACTCCAAACTCGATTGCAGAAAATACAACTTCAGCAACAGAGTTGTCAATGCCTGGAATGCACTACCTGACTCTGGTTTCTTCCCCAAACCCTCAAAACTTTAATCTTAGACTGTCTACTGTTGACCTCACCCCATTCCTAAGAGGCCTGTAAGGAATGTGCATAAGTAAACGTGCCTAATGTCCCTGTCCCAATGTCCCCTTTTATTTGTACCCATTTCATGTAATCATAATTATGTTCTAATTATATCTGTTATCTTATACATGCTTGACAAATAAATAAAATAAAATAAATAACTAGAATTCTAGGAGGAAGGACATTGGGCTTGTTGAGCTCAAAACAATTTGTAATATAGTTGATTATAGGAGAGGTTACCTGTTATGCAGAACTCTTGACAGATTGTGGGGTTTCCTTTCTAAATAAAATATTTTACCAACCTTGATGTAAACACAGTTAGAAAATCAATTTATAATCTCTTTATGTTGCCAGAAAGGATTTGATGTGTTTAATGCACTAGACCTGATGGAAAACAAAACATTCCTGGAAAAGCTGAAATTTGGTATTGGAGATGGCAATCTGCAGTATTATTTATATAACTGGAGATGTCCTGGCATGGATTCTGAAAAGGTAACATTTATACCAGATATTTATACCTGAGATTTGATTGTCTTTTTACTATGTGTTATATGTGTCTGGGGATAATAGTAGTAATCGATACAACTGGAAGGTATCAATATAGAGAAGGCTGACATTACACAGATTCTCTGCATCTTTATTTAATGGTATGAAATGTACCAAGGAGCTCCTCCTATGCAAGTGTTTGTGTGTGCCTGTGGACGCTAATGTTAATAAAGTTCCCTTGATGGACTCTGCATCAATAAGAAACTAGCATGCTGCAAAACACTACCCTCCAGCATTACCTTTGATTTCAAAAATACCTCTGGGCCTCCTAAGTAGGCATAGGGTCACTGCACATAGTTCCCCCCAAATTGGAGGTGAAAGTGAGAGTCCGTGAAGGGGGGTGCATGTGGTGGGGTATTTTATGACTGGCCATGCCCATATTTGACAAATAGGCAGGATTCATCTCTCTGTGGCAATACTTGTGACAGTCCTTACAGCTTTCTCCTAAAACTCCCAAGTACCCCGCCATTGTCTAAGCATGAGGGACTTCGTTTTTATCTGCAGTAACATTCATGTTATCTTTCTAGGTTGGTCTTGTATTACAATAAGATGAAAGGGTGCTTATAGTTCTTGGAAGTCATCATCTGGGCTGTAGGATGCTCTTGGATCCATACAATTCAAGAGGAGCCAAAGTACAATCCCCGATGAACCTAAATCAATCAGTCAAATCTTGGGGGAAGGGGCTACAAGAAGAGGTGAAGATTTCTGAGCAAAACCAGCTCTTCAACTCCAAATGGGAACAAAAAAACAATTCTTTTACTGTTTGTCAATGTAAAAAATAAAGCACATTTAATTTTCAGTGCTTTAGCTCTTGATGAAAAGGGTTCTTTTCTCGGTTTCCCTGCATAAAAATAAAAAAGGTTTTGTACAGCAGTGCAGTTGCAGTGGTGGAATAGAGTACAAATACTTTAATGTGACTGAACTGCTGCATTTCTATTTATGAAGTGGTAGTGTATGATTATCAATGAAACAAAATGAAGGAGCTGGTTTTGAGTATTTCTGCTTATTTTCATGACATGGATGTCATCATCGCCAAGAAAAAAGCCTTGGGAATATGATTATTAGGAAACATGAAAATATTGGATGTCTTTTGTAATGTGGAGTGGTACAGATGTGCTGGTTGGACTAGTACATGTTTCTCCATAAACAATGCTGCCAAATCCATAAAAATGCAAATTTGTAATTTGATCTTCAATAGATCACTGACTTGATTATAATATAGCGCTGTTGACTGCAAGTGTTGATATATTCCCTGAACTATAGTATTTTCATCTTACAGCTCTGAAAAAGAAAAATTTACACTGTTTTTGATGGTACAGGAACAGCAGCCTGTACACGAAACTGAGAATATTAGTACTGTTTTGAAGATGTTTGAAACTGAAAGTGTATTAAGGCGTTTGCAGAATTACACATGTTCCTTTTGTGTCTGTTTTTTTTAAAAAAACATTTTAAACTAAAAGATATGTTTGCATAAATAAGTAAATGTGTTGCTAGTAGTGTCAGTATAATTCTGGTTTGGGGGAAGAAGGGGTTTCGTAGTACATTATTTGTATGTGTCCTTGTAAACTTTAACATGGTTCTGTTTGGCTTAGAATGTCACACAAATACAACCAACCATAATTTCCTTAACAAATCATAGGTTAGCAAAATGCATGAACCAGGTCAAGATCTGTCTTTCCCTTTGGATTAATTGGTTTCAGTTTAGAATATGATGAAGGACTACAGATGCATACAGATTTTCAACAACTGTTTATATATAGACAATTTGTCAACTAGCTGTTTTCACATATCACAGTAAGCCATGATTTGTTGGAAGAGTCAGTTTGGCAGATAACAAAAATATTCATTTGATCAAGTTTTGAATGGTTTTGTTTCCTTTTTTATTTATTTTAGGCCTATTTAAGAGTCCTACCCTAACTGGCTTTTTTCCAATGCATTAGATTGCAACTTCCAGAATCCCCCCATCAATATGGTCTTCAGAACTATAGTCCAGTATATCTGGAAGATGTCAAATGGGACAAGATTGGGTAAGTTGTTTGAATAGAGCCACAATAAAGAAGATTACATCAAATGCATTACATCATTCAGTACATTTTTCAATACTTCCAATCTATAACTACTTTATTTATAAATCTTATGTATTGCTCTAAATCAGTGGCTTGGCACACTACAAGAACCCTGTTTGCTTGAAGCCAGTTCAATTGATAAAATTGTTTCTGCTAGAATAACCTCAAATGAATACAGTCATCTCATTTGCACATAAAGCCATAATGTCTTTTTAAAAATTATTTTGGCTGCATGTACCTAGGATGGCTTGCCGTGCTTTGTGAAATGGCCACCTGAATTTTGATATTTTTTGAGTAAGTCTACTGTATGTTTTTTCCACATTTCAAACAACATCTTGGTTTAAACACATTTTGGGGGGTGGGGTTGCAAATATTTAGCAGTGACCTGAACATCTTTTCAAGGTAGATTCATCAAGCACCACATTGCTGGAGAAAAAAAGTTAGCAACCTTTGATCCTAATTTATCAGAAACCTTGGTAAATATTATAACAAGCATAATTTAACCAAATAGCTGAAACCATTTTTGTACATTTCCTTTTTCAAAAAGATCCAATGGCATAGCTTGGAATGAACAAGAGATCAAGTGGTCTTTCATTGCTTCTGAAACAACTGCTAATCCGATTTCTAAATCTCAAGTGTGCACACTTTTCCTAGTAAAAGGGAGGACTCTTATACAAATTTCCCTAAATGTTGATATGGCATACAAACCAGGAATTGTAGTTTTAAAATGTTGCTAGAAAGTTCCAACCTAGTACTAATCCTGGATTTTGTACTAGTTGCAAAATCTGTGCTTAAACTTCGTTAATATATAGTTCGTTGCTTTGCTTCCTATCCTGTTTCCCCCTGCCAATTTTCTGGTTTCTACAACCTGTACTACAGCAGTTTATTGAAGAAAGTGTATTCTGAACAATGATGTTAAATACACATTCAAAACCAATTTTGGTGTTTGGATTCAATAACTTCTTTATCTGAATAAAGCTGTGTCCTTCATTTAGAAATCTGCTTTTTGGATCTGTGAGCACCGCACAACCTATTAATCCAAAAGCCTTGAGCTTTAAATGCCTCTCTCTTAATGCAGGGAACTGATCTCATATGCTAAAGAAAGTATGTTATTGAAAGCAAAATGTGTCTATGCTCACTTCTGCATGTCCTACACAATGAGAATCACAATTGTTTGGGAGAAAAATATTAAACAGAAACATGTTGTGCTCTTAAATGTGCAGCTGTTTTCAATTACAACATCTTAACAGTTCTTTAATTTTATTGGCGCCAATGAATGTTTGAATAAATGTATCACTTTCATACTATTTTGTTTTGAATAATTATGTTTACCTAAAATATTAGTTATTTCAAAAACTAAGGTATGTTGTTTAAAATGATGTATCCCTATTAGCTGGGGAAGTTGGACATTGTAACCTAAAACATCTGGAGAATATCAGGTTGGCAAAGGCTGTCCTAGTCAAACATAGAAGGCAACCTTGAACTGAATGATTGATACCCCAACATGTGCAGTGTCTAGCTTCTCCATCTTGTCTACCTAAAGTTATCAACACCACCTGAAACAAACCCTGTGTATACATATACACTTGTAGAATACATACATATATATATATTTCTATGCTGTTATCTACCTGCAGAAGCCACATTCCAAAAAAGCCAGGACAATAGGTATAGTCAGCACAAAAAAGTTATATTTATTGAAATCATAATGGCTAATAAAAAACAGTGAACTGATTCTTCTGTTGGCATACACCCAACACGCTCCCCTTGTTTCTTCTGGCAGGAGAAGAAATTTACTGGCTGGTGATTGGTTAAGAGAAGGAAGGAGAAAAGTATGAAACAAAAATAGCAATAGTACTTAGACATATATACCGCTTCACAGTGCTTTACATCCATCTCTAAGCGGTTTACAGCATCAACGTATCACCCTCAACAATCTGGGTCCTCATTTTACCCACCTCGGAATGATGGAAGGCTGAGTCAACCTTGAGCTGGTGATATTTGAACTGTTACCAATTGGCAGGCAGCAGAATTTGCCTGCAATACTGCATTCTAACCACTGTGCTACCAGGCAAAAATGAAGACAAGGCAAAGAGATAACGTAAGGGAAGAAAATAATGAAATTACTTTTTAGGCATTGCATTCATGGGATAAGCAGCCCCTTCTAGGTGCGCACGCTTTTTAAAAGTAGGAATGTCTTATTTTAAACAACAAGTGTAAAATACTTATATCCTACTTCCAATTCAAAAGTAACTTGGAAAAAATGCTATTCAGTCCATGTGACATTATGACATTACTTCTTAGTAAGTTAGAAAAATGTGACAGCATCACCACCAGATGGATTTGTAACTGGTTGACAAATCACACTCAACATGCAGTCCTTAACAGAACATCTACATGAAAAGAAGTAAGCAGTGGGGTACGCCAAGGCTCTGTTTTAGGCTCAATACTGTTCAATATCTTCATAGAAGACTTGGATGAGGGAACAGAAGGAAAACTCACCAAATTTGCAGATGACACCAAACTGGCAGGCATAGCCAATACCCCAGAAGATAGACTCACAATCCAGATGGATCTCAATTGACTTGAACACTGGGCCCTATCTTAACAAAATGAATTTCAATGTAAAAAAAAGTGAGGTTTTACACTTAGGCAAGAAAAAACAAATGTACAGGTACAGACTAAGTAAAACTTGGTAACAGCAGTAACTGCAAGAGGGATCTAGGAGTCCTAGTGGACAATCACTTAAATATGAGCCAGCATGTTGAGGTAATGAAGATTTAATAGCTGACCAGCTGTAAGCCAAGATGATGAACTGAGGATGAGTCAGCAGGGCACTGCCACTTTAAGAAGCTGTCTATATAAGGGAGGCCATGAGAGGGCATCTCCTCATGTTCTATCTCCATTGTAGTTCTCCATGCAGAGTAATGAAGACTGATTGCTTGCGTGGTATGTGCCTACCACGGATACGTACATATATAGCAGTCTTATATTTAAACCACTGTTAAAAGCCTCTGTGTACTGGGTTGTGCTCCTGGGTTGTCTCACAATAGTAGTCATGCTGCAAATACTCTGACAGGTTATGGGCCCAGTACAGAGAGACCAGAGTGACTGGAGAGCCTAGAGAGAAGAGTAACCCAGTGAGAGCTTGCACCAGAGCAATATTCTTCAACTTTCTGTCCACAATTTGTGATTTAATCGGGTTCTCAAACATTATGTTCATCTGTTGAAGAAACCCCTGGAAATTGTCTAATAATGGGCTATCCTGTACTAATAAGGGAGTAGCCCATTTGGCAGCCTGCCCGGTTAACAAACTAATAACAAACCCCACTTTAACCCGGTCATATGGTTTAATCGTGGTTAGTGGCTTGTGGAGGAAGACAGACAACATGGCCTCCATTAGTGTAATGGAGGTAATTTTTATAAATAAAGTCCACTGCGATTTCTTCCCAAGGTTGGGTTGGTTCAGCTACTTGTTGCAGGAGGCCAGGGCGGTTTCCAGTTCTGTGTTTCATTGTGGCACAAATTGAACAACTTTTTACATAGTCCTCGACATCAGGTTTCATTTTTGGCCACCAGAACTGTCTTCTCAGTAAATGTAGGGTTTTTAGGAATCCGAAGTGGCCTCCCAGCTGGGAGTCGTGGCAACGCTTTAGTACCCATAGTCTTAGGGTCGTGGGTACATAAAGTTTAGTCCCTTTTCAAGCTAGTCCATCATTCATTGTCAACTCAAGTTTGATGGTCCAGGAACCAAGGATCAGTCAATAGGGCCATTTTCAATTCCAGTCACCTTATCTTCCAGGCATTTGCGGTTGCGGTTGGCTTGGGCTCGAGTGGTCACTTGGCCTGTCAATTGAGCTTCTGAAATTAAGGCTTGTACTATTTCCTCTCAGTGGCTGACAAACTGAGGTTTTCTGGACAGAGCGTCCGCCAGTATGCTTTTCCCTCTGGGGATATATTTAATGTTGAAATTGAATCACTTGAAATATTGGGCCCAGCGGACTTGTCTGAGCGATAATCTCCTAGGGGTCTTTGGAGCCTCAAGGTTCTTATGATCAGTCCATACCTCAAAGGCCTCTGGTGCCCTTTCTAGAAAATGCCTCCAAGTCAATAAAGACCATCGTATGGCGAATGCTTCTTTCAGACTGCCCACCTTCGCTCTGTGTCTGTCAGCTTTTTGGAGACATAAGCACATGGCATCAGTCGGCCTTGAGAGTCTTTCTGCAGCAAAATGGCTGCCACCGCTACATCACTTGCATCCGTTTGGACAATAAAAGGCTTGGTCGTGTCTGGGTGCTGGAGGATGGGCTCAGCTGCAAAGAGGCATTTTAAGGTCTCAAAAGCTTTCTGACAATCCACAGTTCAAGCCAGGGGTTGGCAAACCCCAAGAAACTTTGAAGTTGTTTTGGGGTTCTGGGGGGGTGGGGGTTGCCAGTCCAGCACTGCTTTCACCTTTCCACGGTCCATTTCAATCCCCAGGTTGGTTATTCGGTAGCCAAAGTAGTCCAGTGACTTTTTGTGGAATTCGTATTTTGAGAGTTTCACATATAATTTGGCAGCTAGAAGTTTTCCTAGAACCTGTCAGATGAACTGAACATGTTCTTCCATGGTTTCGCTGGAAATAAGGATGTCATCCAGGTACACGAGGACCCCCCGGTAAAGGTGCGGGTGTAGCACCTCATTGATGAGCTGCATAAACACTGCAGGAGCCCCCTGAAGTCTGAAAGGCATGACTTTGAATTGGAAGCTACCCAGAGGGCAGTTAAAAGCAAGTTTCCACTCATCTCCCTCTTTGATGCGGACCCGGTAGTAAGCTTTCTGATGTCGATGTATTTCCTTAATTCAGTCATTTCAGCAGGAGTCATGGAATACATCTTTGGTTTTGGTTATTTCGCCCCGGGCTCTAATTCTATGGCGCAATCAGTGGCTTGATGGGGAGGTAAAACATTACACTCTTCTTCACTGAATGCTTCAGCCAAGTCCTTCTATTGGTCGGGTACCTGGGGGTTATCTGGGAGAAGGTAGGATGCCATGGATGCTGGCTCAGGCTCTGGGTTCAAGCTGACCAGTGGCTTTGTAATGGGTGGAAGAGGGGGTAATGGGCCTGGTCCAATGAATATTTTTATGAATCCATCCTCCCATTTGATCGTTGGGACCCATTTGTCTAACCAAGCAAGTCCCAGTATGATTGATTCTGACATCTTGGGGGCCACTATGAAGCATATGAGTTCGTGATGGGGCCCTAATTCCATCTTGATCAATTCTGTCATTTGAGTGGCTAGGGCCCCCCACAATTAAGGTTCCATCCACTTGCTCAAATCTGATTGGGCGTTTTAGTGGGTTACTCTTTATGCCCAATTGTTCAATGATGAGTCCGATAAGACATTTAGAACACCCAGTATCAATGACAGTGTTAGGAATAACAAGGTTACCTAATGTAGTTTGGGTGAAATAATATATATAAACTATGATTGTATGTTTAAGTGTGTGTCACTTTAAAACTGCAAAGCATGTAATTTTGGGTGTGGTGTGAAACCACCATAAGAGGGAGCAAGAGGACCTGATTGATTGCTGACGATTCGCTGACAATTACTGGATTGCATGGATTGATGGTTTGTTAACTGCGTGTTTCCCTACTGCTGAGTTGCTGAAGGAAGAGAGGAGTTTTTTGAGTTCTTCATATCTCTACTGCAAGGAGATATATTACCGGACTGATATTTGTAAGTTTACTGACCTCTCTTTTTTCGACACTGGAATTTGCAACTGAATAATCCCTGGACGGACTGGACTAGTGAATGATATATGGACTGTTTTGACTATGCAATAACTTTAACTGGAATAAACTATTTAATTAGCACTGTGTATCTGTTTTACTGAGTGTAAACTACAAAAACGTTTATCTCACATATTTTGCCTGCCTGCCTGACTGCCCTGCAGATCCTGCTAGGGTGTATCCCTAACAGACAGCTTCTCACTCCCCGGCCTCCCCCGTGTTTGGTACCACTAACTTGACCTTAACTGTAAAAGGTATGATGGGATCACTCACCATTGGGGCATCTTCACATATCGGGTTCTCGGGGACGTAGTGTTGGTCCAGTGGTCCATTGCTCCCTTCTGCGCAGAGGGGGCTTTCCCAGCTGTGTTTGGCAAACCCACCCCTGCCCGGAGGTCTTCCTTGGTATTTCTGACCTCTAACAGCTGGATTAGGCTTCAACTGCGGAGCTTGTGGTACAGGAGCAGGAGCCAGACAGTCTGCTGTCCTATGACTGGCTTGGCCACATCGATAACATTTCAGCACCCTGGTGAGTCGGGTATGAGCAGTTTCGGCTGGTCTGGTCGGGGTCTCCTCGCCACAATTCTCTTAGTCGGGGCTGCTGGAAGGGGTTTCCTGTGTGGGTTGATGCTGCGATCTAAGCTGACGGAGGCAGCATACCACAATTGCAAGGTCTCTGGGATTCCCCTAATTTCACAGACCTTCTTTACTTCTGGATCAGTGGCTTTTTTAAAATAGTGTAAAGTCATTATTTCAGGCCAATCCATGAGGTGGCTTGCGACCCTTCTAAAGTCCCAAATGAATTTTGACAAGGGGTGCTTGCCTTGCCTCATTTCCAGTAACTTCTCTTCATTCTCTGCAACTCTGTCTGGATTTTCAAATCTGAGTCTTAATAATTGAATAAGTCCGTTTACATCGTGTAATTTGGAGGCTTGTTCATTGTGTAGTTGGGCCACCCAGTCTGAAGCATCCCCTTCAGTCATCCCCTTTGTTATGGCCGTAACCAAATCACGCTCTGTGGCGTATTGATCTCCAAATTGTTCTATATGGGATTGGATTTGAGTGAGGAAGTAATTGAAATGTTCATGGTGGCCATCGAATACGGTGTCAAAGGGGATTTGGTCTGGCCTGGGTCATGATTGTGGAGGTGGCTCATGCCAGGCTCCTGCAGGTTGAACTGGAATGGAAGGAACAGGCCGGGTGGTGTATGTAGGCTGGGTAGGCCCCCTGAATCCTGGCTGGGTGGTGCCTCTCTGGAATAGGGGTCCCTGTGGCCTGGTTGCTGGTTGGGGCTGCAATTGTGGTTGCCAGGAGGAAGATGGATGTGGCCTGGTTCCCTGGTCAGGTGGAGGGGAAGTGTCTGCTGTCTGCTGTCTGGGCAACCCCCCTTCAGACCAGGGCTGTGTTGGTGCTGGCTGCCATTGGCATTGAATCCACCTCTGGCCTGGATAAAATCCCCACCCTGGAGAGATACTCTCTGCAGGGGACAAAATTCCTTCTGGAAAATGAGGCGATTGCCTCAGAGGCTGCAACATACCTCTGTCAGTTGATGCTTCTTTCTGGCTTCCTCCAACTGGCATCTCTATAGTCTCCTCGTTCCTCATGATATTTGTGTAAGTGAATATGGGTGGTCTCAAGCTTCCACCCATCCAAACAGACTGTGATACCAAACCTGTCACCTTTAAATTCTGGAACTGTTGGTGTAAATCTGCCCTTGATGGACTTCCAGGAATAATCTGGGGGTTGTCTTCCTGAGAGAATTCTGACCCCAATTGTCTCTCTTCCCTCCAATCTGGCAGAATAGCAAGATGCCTGGGGCTAGAGAAAGTTTTCTTTTCGGACAGCTGGGTTACATCTGGGTTTTTACAACTTCTTGAGTTGAAACGCTTTGGTATAAGCTCCCAAATCTCTTTCTCCTACTGCCATCCTGAAAGCATCCATCATCTCCTCCAAGCAAGGGCTGACAGGTTCAATTAATGCTCCGGAGGGAGGGCCCCCACACACTCCCCCCTGCACATCTCCAACTTTGGCTGATTGTTGACCTTTCTCCATCTCTGGGAAAAGAACTCCAGGGTATCAGCCAAGCCCCTTCAAAAAATAAAAAGTGACTTTGGGAAATAAATGTAAGGCATCAGAAAGTATCCATGATATCAATCACTCTGAGACATTTTCTCTCCAACTGATTTATTTAGGAACAGATCTGGCATGTCAAAGGCAATTTCCCAAAGTGAAAATTTATTGTGCGTTACACAGAATCCACCTTCTCTCCTCCCTTCTCTCCTCCCACTTCTACACTTCATAAATCACGAGAACCAATTAACTGCAACTGGAATTTCTTAATACAACATATAGAATAACCTTGAACTTTTCAACTTCTCCAACTCTCTTTAAAAAAAAATGTGGCAGCTGAATTTCAAAGCTGACACGTGGCTTATTTGGTGGGCGTGGCTTGGTGGTCATGTGACTGGGTGGGCATGGCCAACTCAATGTCACTCACATCAAGGGGTGCCTTGCCTGGCCCCTCCCTTCCCAGTCATTCCTTGTCACACCCAGCCTCAATGTATCTATAGTTCTGTAAAAATGTTGTTCACCTTTTTTTGACTTTATTATCTATGTACTATAGATGTATTTTCATGGACCACTGAAAGGAGGAAATGGCTCACATGCTTTGCTCAAGAGTGTGATAGGCAACAGGCTTTTAAGGGGCTGCCACAAAGAAGGGGGGGGAATGTATTTTCCAAAGAAGTAGAAGACAAACAAGAAGCAATGGATGGAAACTGAACAAAGAGAGAAGCAACCTAAAACTAAGGAGAAACTTCCTGACAGTGAGAACAATTAACCAGTGGGCCTGCTTGTCTCCAGAAGTTCTGGGTGCTCAATCACTGGAAGTTTTTCAGAAAAGACTGGACAGCTATTTCTCTGAAATGGTATAGGTCCCTCAAGGTCCCTCTAAGTGTTATTCTGTTATGCTGACACTTTCCCAGGACCTCTACTCAAATTTATTTCATAATTTCACATATAAAATAGCCAATTGTGTAATACAACCTGCATATTGTTCAAAACAGTAATTATTATGGCTGATGTTTGACAGCAAGCCTATAAAGTCAAAGATCACAAGAGTGCTTCTTTCTCTGTATGTATACTGTAAGGTCTGGCAGTACACTTAAGCCAAAAATGAACCAAAACAAAGACTTAAACGGAGGCTTGCAAATTAAATGAAGCAAACTTTTATTCTTTGATCAAACTTAAACCTTTTGTACCTTATACCTTTTAAGATTCTTAGAAGTCGAGTAACTGCATTGTAAAACTTTCTAATTTAGATTTACATCTTTCCTGCAAAAGACAAATCTCTCTCGGCAATGTTTATCTTTCATTATCTCTTCTCCTATTGTCCATCTAACTGATTACAATTGACCACTTAAGGAGGCTATTAACAGCATACTTCAAAGGTGTGGATTCCTCCAAATGGAGGTACGTTACATTCCCAGAGAGGTACGTTTCATTCCCAGGGGGTGATGCTGGGGTTAAATGTATCAATCCAGGAAAACAGATGGATTCAGATTGATTTAGATGGGACAATGATGTGTCTTAATAGGAGAGGGATGTAACTAATTGCAGGCATGTGTTTATAATTGTTTTACAACAAGTGAAAGGTTAAGGAAATCTTTTTTACAACAGCAAGATAACAAATGCCTATAGAGTAACTCTCTACTTAATGCTATAATATATTCTACTACATTTCTTTATTTATTATTACTATTCCCTTAAATACAAAACATCACATACTAGGAAGAGCATATTAAGCTGGACTTATGCAACCTTGTTGTGGCTCCGGGCTTGGATTCAGCTCCTGTGATTGATATGAGTTCAAGTGAAGAGGTTATGTCAGAACAATATGAACCAGCCTGGCTTACTGATTGGACTGATAACCAGGATGAGGAGATGGACGTGACAAAGGACGACAGACCTGATGTATTAGAATTGTCAGGACCTTTGACCTCCTCTGGTTCCTTATCTGATCAACAGCCGGGAATGGCTGACAGGGAAGTTTTGAGAGAGTCTTCTAGTGGAGATGAGAACTTGGAAAATTAAATGTAAAAAATAGAAGACGGTTGAAAAGGCAAAATCAGCTGGAGCAAATGAGAAGGGCAAGTCAGTAAATTAGCACGTTGCCTTAATGAGTATAAAAGGACATAGCTGGGCTGGTACATTTCGCCAGGAACAAAATAACTATTTGAGTGAGGACGTTACAGCAAAGAGCTCTGAGGCTGAGGATTTATTGCCAGGACTGGTTTGCCGGACAGAGTAAAGATTTATGCTGTGGTTTCTGCCAGCCGTTATCTTGTAAGACTTCTTTCCGTTTGATTTAATTGTGAAACGGCTGCTTTCTGTTTTGTTCGTTTGAATTTTGAAGGGGAGTCATAACACAACCTGATGTACAAAATAAACACACACATATTTATGCTTTGGACTAGACATTGAATGCATGTAAATCCCTGAAAAATATGTGGCAGCCCTGGGCAAAAAAAGGCAGTAAAATCACTCTAGGTGTAAGGACACATGATATTAACACAGGATAAATAATGGAACAATTAAAAATAATAGCACAGAGTTCTCTCTCTCTGTCTCTCCCTATTCCTTTTTCTTTCTTTCTTCCTCTTTCTTTTCCCTTTTTCTTTCTTTCTTGCCTCTCTCTCTCACACACACCACTCTCTCTTCCTATTTCTTTTTTTTATTTTTCTTTCTTTCTTGTCTCTCTCTCTCTCCCTCCCTCCCTCCTGCTCTCTCTCTCACACACGCACACCTAGTCTGGGTTGAAGTGAATGATCCGGTGAGGCCCAGTCAGCAGTGGGCGGCAGGAAAAGGAAGAAAGTGGGCATCATTGTGGAGCATCCGCCCTCCCTCCCAAAGACCTCCAGCCATTTCCTTTTTGCGGGTGGCAGTGATGATGGGGCCATGGAGAACCCCCTCCCCATCCCTCCCAAAACAGCTCCACGAAGGGCAGCAGTGGCAGGAGCATCCACCCTCCCTCCCAAAGACCTCGGGCAGCCACTTGCTTTATTTGTGAGGGGAGGTGGTGGGGGTGCTGTGGAGCACCTCCCCACACTCCAGCCCTCCCAAAACAGCTCCGCGAATAGCGGCAAGAGCATCCACCCACTCTCCCAAAGACCTCTGGCAGCCGTTTGCTTTCTTGCGGGTGGCAGTGGTGGCAGGAGGGCAGGGCAGGGAGGATGGATGTACCATCCGGGGTTGCACATGCGGTGCGCAATTTTCAGCAACCCTGGCTGGGACATCCACCTGCTCTCACTGCGCCATGGCCGCCATGTGGTAGGGAAAGCTGGGAAAGTGCCTTGTGGGATGGAGCCATGCCAGCTTAGCCAGCCAAGCTGAGCCCGGGGACAGGAAGGCCCAGAAAAGTCCAGGGATGGGAGGGAAGGCCCGGAAAAGTCTGGGGATGTTGGGGGACGGACTAGTGCAACTCACAGTCTTACCTGTAAGCAGGAAGATCAGGGCTGCTCAGTCGAGGCGCAGGCACCATGTGGGAAGGCTAGAATGGCAAGCCACGAGGATCCAGGAGGGGAGGAGTGACTGGACAGGGTGAGTGGTAGGCTGGCAGGCAGAGTGGTTGGGGCGAGCAAGCATCGGGTGGGCAGGGCAAGCAAGTGAGCAGAGACTGGGTGACTGGGTTGGGGGCATGGCCAGCCAGATGTTGCTACTGGTTCGGCGACCCACACCAAATTCTTCCTACCAGTTCACCCAATCCGGTGCGAACCTGCTGAATACCACCTCTGCCACAGACCACTAATACGAATTTTGACTGATGGTGGCTTGCTGTCATTGGTGGGAGAGAGAAAGCTCTGATCTAACCTCGGAGGGCTGGTGGTGATGTGTTCTCTCTCTCTCTCTCTCTCCCTCACTCCCTCTCTCTCTCTCTTGCAGGGTCCCAAAGACTAATTTCTGGTGGAGTTTGGGGGAGAGAAAGAAAGACTTTTGCTGCTTTCCTTGCGTGCAGCCAAAAGCAGAAGAAAAAAGAAGCAGAAAGAAGCAGACCAGTGGCCAGGTGAGGCACATGGGGTGAGTGGGGCAAGTTTCCCCGCTCCACCCTTTCCCCCCTCCCCTCACTACCATGTGTTGTTCGCAATGCAAGCCACACAAGCCTTGTGTTCCTGCAGGCCATGTGGGCAGCGCAGCCTTGTGTTCCCACGCAGCCTGGATTAATTGTTTTGGGGGGGTGCTTTGGGGGGTGACATTTCTCTGTGGACCACCAAAGTTTTCGCGTGGACCACCAGTGGTCCCTGGCCCACTGAGCTAGAAGAAAGAGGAATGATATTTACTGAGGCACACAAGGTGTATGTGGTGCTCAGTTCATTGGATGGGATGTTCTTGTGACAAGTCTGGAGTCTATGCAAGAGCGGGATTTAACCATGGCATATTTAACTGGTTGATTGTTAGAGGAGGAGCAGAAACAGCTGGAGAGGTGACCAGGAAAGGGAGGAGAGACCAGCATCTACAATAGTCCAGGATGCTGTCAGAGCAGCTGAGAGAGTTAACACAGTGAAGTGATGCTACAAGTGTGGTTCTACTGAGCATCTCCAGAGATGCTGCCCTGAGAGGAGAAACAGAGGAGCAGCAAGACAAGGGTGCAGGACTAATCAGCACATGTAGAGTGGTTCTCCAGCATCGTTTTCCCTGGCAGCGTCAATGACTGAAGACACCAGGACTACTTGGTTGTTGGACACTGGGGCGAGCCAGCATATCGCTAACAATCCACAAGCGTTTTCTGGTTTGAAACCAGCAATGCAAACATGGGTTAGCCTGGCCAATGGTCAAAGAGCTGCTGTAAAAGGGGAAGGTAACGTTTATGTACCAAAGTTAGGAGAAACATTGTAAAATGTCCTATATGTACCTGCATTAGATCATAATCTATTGAGTATATCCAAGTTAGAGAAGCAGGGTTATGGAATATTATTTGCAGGAGGGCAGTACTCCATTAGGAAAAGTGGAAAGATATGTGCATGAGGGGTTAAGAAGGATGGCCTGTACATTCTAGGAAGGCAGAAAAATAGTTGTGCACATGCACTTACAAATGCTCCCACACATGACAATTGTGTACATTTGTTGCATAGGAGATTGGGGCAAGCAGGTTTTTTTTTTTGAACAAATTTTATTGATTTTCCAAAACAATACACAGACAAACAAAACATAAAATATAACGACATAAGAATTTTTTTTCTTAAACAGCCAATACAACATCTTATTTAAAGACAGAATTATTCCAAGTTATCACATTTCCAAACAAGCACAATTTGATATATATATTTACCTTATCTGTTCATCTTCATATCTTATCCCAAACTTCTCTTTATTACTTCCTTTCCTTCTATTTATTCAAATTATATCTCTTTAACTTTAGATTGTATACATTTTTTATATCCATCTGTCTTATACATTTTCATTATTCTCTTCCAATACAAAAACAAACAAGACATAAAACATAAAAACATAAAACATCTTTTCTGAAAGTTGCTTGATCCCGGGTTAAAACTCATCGTACAGACACCTCTTCAAAAATCATATTCCTTTTATATATCATTCCATATCTTATTACCGTTTTCCATTTTCTATATAGCTTCTTCCTTTTTTTAACTCTCTTAGTTTTATTCTACTTATCTCAGTTCAAGTCATAATACTTAACATTCTTTGTCTGTTCTCAACTATCCATTCATTTTTTCTCTTTAAACAAAACCTCTCCTGTACACTAATTAGAGTATGACGCCTTTAACTCTTTCCCCTAACCTAATAATACTTAATATCACACATAACTTGTATTGGGATTCTGTTTAGCACATCCTAAAGTCACACAATATATTATATAAAGAGAGAAAGAAAAAAGAAAGAATGACAATAACAAACAAATTTATAGATATATAATATAGGTAGTACCCCTGTCAAAACCATTTTAATCATACCTATTGATACTTATTTATATATTTATATCTTAAACATTTTATTCTATAAATGCCTATAATAACACAATCTTATGTACCTTACAGAATCCCTTTTTCAATTAAATTTACCCATTGTCTCTAAATAAATTTTGTTTCTTCAAATCTTGCTTCCCATCGTTGAGACTTCTCACCCCTTCCTTTCTCCCTTGCTTATTCTTTTCCTTACCCTGTTTACCCCTTTGTCTTTCCACCTCCCTTTTCTTCTTGTGCTTTCTCCCTTCCTGTGGTTTTCTAACCTTATATCCACCCTTCAACTCATTTTTATCTTTTTTGGTTGTTTTTTTTAGGTTTTAAAATCCCTTTTTCCTTTTCCTCTTCCTCCTTCTTCTCCCCCAATAGAGTCACATGTTCATCAAAAATAGTTCCTTCTTTGTCCCAATTATCCTGCTGCGCAATCAATTCTCCATAGGAACGCACCGCCATTTCTAGAGATTGAAAAAGAACATCCAAAGTATCTTTCCAGTCTTGTTCTTCCTTTTTATATTTTAGATATTCAGTTTTAGATTCATCCAAGGGTGATGCCATTGTAAAGAGGAAAAATTTTTCCCAAAACAACCACCCGAGTGTTTTTAAACAAAGAAAAAAAGTTTCCCAAAAGATGCAAAGTCACCAAACAATCCAGATAGACTATTTCATTTAGCACTTTTTCTCTTCTTCCATTTCTTTTTCTGGGGTTGCTATTAAATCACAAAATTCCAATTATAATATGTCTTTTGAAGTCTTATTAATGTTCAAATGGCTCTTTAAAATTCTAGGCAGTCTGCTCCTTATTTTCAACTTCTGCTTCAATTTTTTTCTTCTCCCTTCCCACTCACAGCAGAAGAAAAAATTTTCTTTAAATATTTAGAAATCCATATCCCTTTGGCATTAGCACAGTCTTTAGCATTTAGCATACCTTCAATGCGGGTTTCCGATTTCTCTCAAAGCTGTTCCGTTTGGAAGGACAGTGAAAAGAAAAAAAGTTTTCCCTTTGATATCCATTCGCTGCTTACTCAGTCTGGGAACAATGTGTCTTTAATAGGTGTTAAATACCAGGATACTTTCACTGTTCCTTCATCCCGGTCAGCAAAATCACTTTCATTTTTTCACAAACCCCTCCAGGGGCAAGCAGGTTTTGATGTACTGAGGAAGATGCCAGGCCTAGCTGAGGGACTTAGGATAAAGAAATGCAATGTGTATTTAGATTGCACTATTTGTGAGGAGTCAAAGTCCAGGGTGTATCCTGTAAATAAGAAAAGCTCAAGGAAAACAGTTTTGCAGTTAGTGCATGCTGATTTGGTTGGCCCTATGGCACCCTCTTTAGGAAGAGCTAGATATGCCTTAGTCATAGTAGATGACTACAGTAAATATGGGTTTTGTTATCTGCTGAAAAGCAAGACAGAGGTATTGCAACAATTCAGGCAATGGGTAATGCTTGTAGAGTGACAGTATGGTTATAAAGTATGCCAGCTGCAAACAGATGGGAACAGAGTTTATGTCTGATAAGTTCCAAAGATGGTTAACCAGTTTAGGCATAAGGCATAGACAAACGAATCCATATTCACTGGCTGAAAACAGAGTGCCTGAAAGACAGAATGGTGTGATACAGACCATGAAGGACGCATTGCTTGCTGATGCAGACATGAGGAAAGTACACTGGGGGAAGCCATGAAGACAGCAAACTATATAATTAATAGGATATGGAGTGTGGCAATAAAGGAAATGCCATATTTCATGTTGCATGGAAGGAAACCCTCCTTGGCTCCTCAAAGGAAATTTGGCAGTTATGCCTGGGTGCATTTTCCAAAAAGCACCAAGAGAAAAGGACAAAAAAGGCCAGGAAGCTTAGGTTTGTTGGGTATGAGCCAGGATCCAAAGGGTATAGGTTGACATATAGAAACAGAAAGGTAGTGATTTCAAGATCTGCTAGTTTTGTGGAGCAGAATAATTGGAATAGGGTGCATGCTAATCATGAGGTGTTCATGCCAATGCATAGCACTAGTTTACCAGAAGGCAACTTGATAAAGGAGAGACAGGGAAACAGGTCAGAGGTATATATAGAAGAAGATAGACCTGTGATAAAAAGCGAAAGCACAGAAACGCAGGAACAGATAATACCAAGGAGATCTGAAAGGAGTAATAAAGGTATACCTCCTGAGCGGTTCACTGCAAGTGAGGTTAGAGTATATAATGTTAAGTATGAACCACAAAGTTACTAGGAGATGTTGACATTGCCTAAGGTAGAACAAGAAAAATGGAAGGATGCTATGGACAGGGAAATGGAAACTATGGATGTGCATCAGGTTTTTACTCCCATGAGATTACCAGAAGGGCAAAAGGCAGTAGGATGCAAATGGATATATAAGAAAAAGGTGTTACACAATAATGAACTGCAGTAGGCACTGTTAGTTGCACAGGGATTCACACAAAGAAAAAATGTTCATTATGATGAAGTGTTAGCACCAACTGTAAGAAGTGAAACCATAAGGCTAGCATTAGTTTTAGCAGCCTCATATAGATATACCATATATCACTTTGATATTTCTACTGCATATTTGAATGCAAAATTGTCAGAGGAGATATATATGGCTCAAGCTCCAGGTTATGAAAGTGTGAAGCCTGGATATAGATTGAATAAAGCCATATACGGATTAAAACAGTCAGCCAGAAACTGGAATCAATGCTTAGATACCGCTCCCAGGAATTTAGGATTTAGGAGCAGCAAAGCAAATCCATGTTTATATATGGCACAGTATGAGGGAGCAGAGTGTTTGCTGTTAGCATACATGGATGACATATGTTTTATTAGTAAACAGCGTTCACAGGCTTCTTGTTTTGCCAGACAGTTGAAAAAAGAATTTTGACTAAAAAGTCTGGAGGAAATAAAGAGTTATTTAGGTGTAGAGATAAGTAAAACACAACAGGGAGGTTATATAGTAAGTCAAACAAAGAAAATAAAACAATTATTAGAGAAATACAAGACTGTAGTGGTATATCAGCTCCTATGATATTAAACTTCCAGAACAATGCGGAAACAGAAAATGACACAGAATATGATAAAGAGGTGTACCAATCTGCTTTAGGTAGTTTATTATATCTATCCCAGTGGTCAAGGCCTGATATATTAAGTCAGCACACAACGGCACCAAAACAACACCACTGGTTAGGAGTAAAAAGAATATTACTTTATCTAAAAGGAACAATGAACTGTGGATAAAGCCATTCAGTGACCTCACATTAAAATGCTATGTAGATAGTGTTGTAGATTGAGCAATGAGAGGCTAGACCAGGGCATGGATGCAACAAGACTTTATTAAAGAAATAAAGGACTGAACGTGTTAGCCTTGCCTGGAGCAGGCTCACAGCGAACAGCGGCTGACCGAACCCTGCAGCTGGCTTTTATAGCCGGCTGTCGAGGGAAGCCAGCCAATGAGAGGCAGCAAACGCCCCCGCAGCATGAACGGACCTGGGTGGGGACTTTGGCAAGTTCCAGGGACATAACACCCCTTCCCCCTGGATGCGAACATGCATAGTCATTTAAATAAGCGGGTGGTCTGTGCTGGCGCCCCGAGCGTTGTAACTCAGGCAAGTTACCAAGTGTCTCAGAGTTCGAAGAAACAGGTAGGGTTGGTGATGGGGTGCGAACTCGTTCGGAGGTCTGTGCTGGTACCGGTGAAGTGCTTCTGGCCGGCGGTGCCGTGGCCCCATCAGATGGTTCAGGCGAAGGACCCATCGGGCAGTCCCGGTCTACTGCCTGCTCCCTCGGTTCGGGTGATGGTGGCGAAGAGCCTCTGGAATGGTCTGCGATGAGAGTTTGGTGAGGCGCCTGGGGGCTGACCTGTGCCCACGACCCGGCACTGGCGAGGGTACCCTGTCGCTTCCTTAGCTGGTCCAGGTGCCTTCTCCAGATGCGGCCGTCTTCCAACTGGACTCTGTACGACCGGGGACCGGTGATGGCTACAATCTCCCCTGGAATCCAAAGTGGGTCTCCGGCGTAGTTCCTTGCAAAGACATGTTCCTGCAAGACAAAATCTCTGACCCCCGTCGTCGAGGCAAGAGGGGTGTCAGGACAATAGTGAGGGTGGAGCCTATCCAACACAGTTCTTAGGCGTCTACCCATCAGCAGTTCAGCTGGGGATTTGTTGGTGACCATGCAAGGGGTTGAGTGTTGGCTTAGTAAGAAACGGGAGAGTTTGTGATGCCAGTCTTCTTTGCTGAATCTGGCTAATGCTTCCTTTGTGGACCTCACGGCTCTCTCTGCCAATCCGTTGCTGGCAGGATGAAAGGGGGCCGTGAAGATGTGTCGGATGCCAAGATTGGTGGCAAAGCGGCTGAATTCTGTAGAGGCAAACTGGGGGCCATTATCCGAAACTATAGTATCTGGTAGCCCGTGTGTCACGAATAGACGGGTCAAGGCCTTGGTAACCGCTTGTGTGGTGGTCGTGGATAGTTGGGCCACATCGATCCATTTAGAGTATGAATCTACGACCACCAAGAAGGTTTTGCCGTGTATTGGACCCGCTAAGTCAATGTGAAGCCTTGACCAAGGCGCGTTGGCGCTCTCCCACTTTGTGGGGGTGGTGACTGGAGGGGATGGTCTGGATTCCTGACAGGGTTGGCAAGCGCTTACCCACTTGACGATGTCGTCGTCCAAGCCAGGCCACCAGACGTAACTCCGAGCCAACGCCTTCATCCGGACGATGCCTGGGTGGCCCTCGTGAAGTGCCTCTAAGACTGGTGTGCGAAGCAAGGCCGGGATGACAACTCTGGTGCCCCACAACAGGCAGCCCTGCAAGCTAGATAGCTCCTGTTGACGGGTCTTAAAAGGTGTGAATTCGGTTGCGAGGTTAGTGCCCGGCCACCCCCTCCTCACCCAGTCCAGTACCTGGGCGATTGTCTTGTCCGTCTTGGATTTGGTGGCAATGTCGAGGGCGGTGATAGGAAGGTCGAGCTCGGTGACATCGAAGATGGCATGGACCGGGGCCGGGTCCTCAGCTGGAGCTGGCAGGGGGCAGCGGCTGAGGGCGTCTGCATGGCTTAACATTTTTCCTGGGCGGTGGATGAGCTTGTACGAGTATGCCGCCAGGAACAAGGTCCACCTCGTCATTCTGGGAGACAACACTTGGGGAGTCTGCTTGTCTCCGGATGGAAGACCCAGGAGAGGCTTGTGGTCCGTGATTAATTCGAAGTTGTGGCCAAAAAGGAATTCATGAAATTTCTTTACCGCTGCCACTGCGGCTAAAGCCTCCTTGTCAATTTGACTATAGTTACGCTCTGTTGCTGAGAGCGTTCTGGAAAAGAAAGCGATTGGTGCCTCGGAGCCGTTGGGTAGTCTGTGGCTTAAGACAGCTCCAATCCCAAAAGGGGATGCATCAGCTGCTAGTACTAATGGAAGATGTGGGTCAAATTGTATAAGGACCGCGTCTGATGTGAGTAGTGATTTGACTGCGCGAAAAGCGGTGTCTTCCTTGTGTCCCCAGTGCCAAGGTGATTTTTTATCTAAGAGCCTGTGTAAAGGCTCGGCTACTGATGCCTTGTGAGGTAGGAATGACGCATAGAAGTTCAATAATCCCAAAAAGGCTTGTAGCTCGGCTTTAGTGGTTGGTGTGGGTGCCTCATGGATTGCCTTGACTTTGGATTCTAGGGGGTGAATGCCTGAGGTGTCAATTCTATAGCCCAGAAAGTCCACCTGTCTAGTGGCAATGGCACATTTCTCCCTTTTTAATTTGAGGCCATGCTGCCTGAACCTGTCTAACACTGCTCTGACTCTCTGGAAGAGTTGGGGCCTGTCCCTGGCCGAGACCAATATGTCGTCGAAGTAGGGTACTACGCCAGGGAGGCCCTGAAGTATATGCTCCATGAGGGATTGGAAAATGCCAGGGGCAACACTTACGCCAAATTGGAGACGCCTGCACCGGAAAGCACCCCTGTGGGTCACGATAGTTTGTAATTCGGCTGTTTGGTTGTCAACAGGGAACTGTTGATACGCTTGTGACATGTCCAATTTGGCAAAAATGTTGCCAGGCTCAAAAGTGTGCAATAAATGTTGAATGACCAGGACTGGGTAAGCGCTAACTTGTAGAAAGCGGTTAATTGTTGTTTTGTAATCCGAACAAATTCTCAGACTGCCGTCTTTTTTAAGGGGTGTGACAATTGGCGTCTCCCATTTGGCAAAGTCTGTCGGCTCAATGACCCCTTGCTTTAATAATTTATCCAGTTCCGCGTCCAATTTAGGCCGAATGGCGAATGGGACTCTACGAGGTTTCAGCCGGACTGGAACTGCTTGGGGGTCAACTGCAAATGAGATGGGAGTACCGTTATAACACCCCAACTCATCGCTGAATACGTCTGAGTAGTCAGTGAATAAGGAGTCAGTGTCAGAAGCTGAGACAGCATGGACTCCTGTTAACCCTAGGCCGAGGTAGGGGAACCAATCAAGCCCCAAGAGACTAGGGAGGTTGCCGTTAACTACCACTAGAGGCAGGTGGCCTTTGAAAGCTTTAAAATTAACAAGGAACTTGCCTTTGCCGAGTACTGGAATGTCCTTCCCTTGATAGTCCCTCAAGGTGAGCTGGCACTTCTGGAGCTGGCTTCTGGATAGTCTGGGCTGGATTTTCTTGAGTGTGCTCCAAGAGATGATTGAGAGCGCTGACCCCGTGTCAACCTCCATACGACAAGGTTTACCTTCTAATAAAATGGAGAGTGTGATTTTACTAATAGAATGACAGGTGTGGTTAGCATGGTAGCAAGTGTGACACTTTAGTACTTGCCTTTGGTGCCCAGAATGGGGAAAGGAAGGAACCCTCTGTGTGGAGCTGTGAGCAGCCTGGCAGACTCTGGCGATGTGGCCCTTTTTGTGACAATTGTTGCAAGTGGCACCCTTGAATCTGCATGAAGCTCTCGAGTGTGGTCCGCCACAGGATAGGCACAGGATGATATGTTTGGGTGCACTGCTGCTATCTTGCCTGGTTCCTACCTGCGGTTGCTTAGCCTGTGTGAGACGGTGGATGTCTGTTTGATCGTTGGGATCGTCTTTGTTGATCACCTCCTCCGAGTGGATGGTGGCACAGCTTTGTTTGGGAACTGACCCTTGAATCTCGGTGGCTGACTGGGTTGCCAGCTCTGCTGCCAAGGCTTCCTCGACGGCCTGGGAGAGGTTGAGATCCTTCCTGGCAAGCAGTCGCCTTTGGAGGTGAAGGTCCTTGACCCCGCAGACGAGCTGGTCGAGGAGCATGTCATCTAAGTAGTTCTTGAACTCGCAGTGGAGAGCTGCGGTTCTCAAGGCGGCCATGTACTGATTGATAGTTTCCCCTTCAGCTTGCTTCCTCATCCGGAAGGCGAAACGTCTCGCAATTTGTGAAGGCTTGGGGGAGTAATGATTTGTGAGGATCTCCAGCAGTTCTGCCCAGGGAACGTTCTTTAAGTCACGTGGAGCAACGAGTGCTGTGGCGGTATCAAAAACGATGGCTCCGCAATAACTGAGGAAGAATGACTTCTTTCTGTGCTCCCCAGCATCAGCCAGACCAATGGCATCGATGTAGTGGTTAAAACGATTTTTGTATGACTCCCACTTTTCTTCATCAGGCTTGAACGGTGGGAAGGCTGGGTTGGAGTTCATGTTGTGAACTTCTGCAGGTTACTCAGCTGTGAGATCTCTCTGGGACGACAAAATGGCCCTTCGTGCTCTTGTCAGGCTAGTGACTTCAGCTCTTGAGAGGTTCCACAGAATCTCTCTGTTCTCTCTGGGTTACGTTATGGCTCAGGCTGCAACGGTCGTTGGCAGCGTTATTTGAATTTCACGCTCCTGGAGAGCGTAGGCGGTAATGGGTGACCGCCTCTGACAGTGATTCGAGTCTCGCGCCCTGTGCCGGCGTCAGAGACTCCCGGAATGACAGCACCGTGCTGTACTCCAACTCGAATTCAAACGACAGCCGTTTGAATTTCGTGCCCTTTTGAGCTGAGCGGCTGCGGCTCGCAGCGCTTCACTTTCCCTGTAGCTTGCTAACCGAGCAGCTACAGACGCTCTTCCTTTCGCTTTTGCTGACCGAGCTCTCCGGCGGCGCGGCTGTGGCTCAGCAATTGAGTGACTTCAGCTGTTGCGGATTGCCTCTGGTAGCCATCCCATCCTCGTCGCCAGTGTTGTAGATTGAGCAATGAGAGGCTAGACCAGGGCATGGATGCAACAAGACTTTATTAAAGAAATAAAGGACTGAACGTGTTAGCCTTGCCTGGAGCAGGCTCACAGCGAACAGCGGCTGACCGAACCCTGCAGCTGGCTTTTATAGCCGGCTGTCGAGGGAAGCCAGCCAATGAGGGGCAGCAAACGCCCCCCCAGCATGAACGGACCTGGGTGGGGACTTTGGCAAGTTCCAGGGACATAACAGATAGTGACTGGGCAAATGATATATCGGATAGAAAATCAAACACAGGGTTTGTAGTATTGTTTGCTGACACTGTAATTGGATGGAAATCCAGAAAACAACCTTCAGTAGCACTCTCTACTGCTGAAGCAGAATTCATAGCGTTGTCTGAGGCTTGTTCAGAAATAACCTGGTATGTACAATTGCTAAAGGATATAAATGTGACTATAAAAGAAGCTGTACCAGTATATGAAAACAATGTGGCATGTATAAAAATGGCAACAGGAGATCGCATTGGAAGCAGGAGTAAACATCTAGACATCAAATACTGTAATGTTAGGGAGGCTGTAAAGGAGAAACTGATAAGATTACAGCAGTGTTCTACTGACCGTAATATAGCTGATATATTAACAAAGCCTGTACCTGTGGACAAACATCAGGAATATGTTAAAACATTTGGATTATTCAGCAGTTCAGCTTTAAATGGGAGGAGTGTTGAGGTAATGAAGATTTAATAGCTGACCACCTGTAAGCCAAGATGATGAACTGAGGATGAGTCAGCAGGGTACTGCCACTTTAAGTAGCTGTCTATATAAGGAAGGCCATGCAGTGGTGGGATTCAAAATTTTTTACAACCGGTTCTGTGGGCGTGCCTTATTTGGTGGGTGTGGCTTGGTGGTAATGTGACTGTGGGCGTAGCTTGGTGGTCATATGATTGGGTGGGTGTGGCTTGGTGGCCATGTGACTAGGTAGACATGGCTTGGTGGTCATGTGACTGAGTGGGTGTGGCCAACTTAATGTCACTCACCTCAAGGGCTGCCTCGTTTGGCCCCTCCCTTCCAACCTAGAACTAAGGAGAAACTTCCTGACAGTAAGAACCAGTGGACCTGCTTGTCCCCAGAAGTTCTGGGTGCTCAATCATTGGAAATTTTTAAAAGACTGGACAGCCATTTCTCTGAAATGGTATAGGGTTCCTCCTAAAGTCCCTTCTAAGTGTTATTCTGTTATTCTGACACCTTTCCCAGGACCTCTACTCAGAGTTTGGCATCCTCAGTTTTCCTGCCTGAGCAGGAGGTTGGACTAGAAGACCTCCAAAGTCCCTTTAAACAAACATGTATTTAGGCTGTGCACTATAGACATTGAATGCATGTAAACCCTGAAAAATATGTGGTAGCCCTGGGCAAAAGAAAGGCAGTAGAATCACTCTAGGTGTAGGGACAGTGTAAAATATTAACACATGATAAATAATGGAACAATTAAAAATAATTGCAGAGTTTTCTCTATCTCTCACTCTCTCTCCCTTCCTTCCTATTTCTTTTTCTTTCTTTTTCTTTGTCTCTTTCTGTCTTTCTCTCCCTTCCCTTCTTTCTCTCTCTCTCTCTCACACACGCCACACACTCTCTCTATATTTCTTTGTCTTTCTTTCTCTATGTTTCTTTCTTGTTCTTTCTTTCTTCAATCTCTCGCTCTCTCGCTCTCTCTCACACACACACACCCCTGTCAGCCTTCATTCCCTCTCACTCCAGCTACTTTACTCACAAGGGGAAATGAATTCAGCATTGGGAAAGTTTTGCAAGTTAATGAACATGCATTTGCAGCTCATTCAAACTTCTCTGTGGCTGGATTTCCTCCCCTCCCCCCCCCATTCCCTCTCACTCCAGCCACTTTACTCACAAGGAGAAACGAATCCAGCATTGGGGAAGTTTTGCAAGTTAATGAACACGCATTTGCAGCTCATTCAAACTTCTCTGTGGCTGGATTTCCCCCCCCCCCCCCCACTCCAGCCTTCATTTCCTCTCACTCCAGACACCTTACTCACTAGGGGAAGCAATACTTCTAGTGTCCATGAAGAATCCAGCCTTGGAGCAGGTTTGCAGGTTAACGGACCGCTGCTCCGCCCACAGTCATGTGTTTTCAAGTGGCTGCTTGAAAATGCATGGCTAGGGTGGAGGAGCAGTCCTCCTTTAAACTGGGGCGAGTGAGCATTGGGCGGGCGGGGCAAGCGAGTGAGCAGAAACCGGGCGACCGGGTTGGAGGTGTGGCCAGCCAGATGTTGCTACCAGTTCAGCGACCCATGCCAAATTCTTGCTACCGGTTCACCCGAATAGGTGCGAACCAGCTGAATACCACCTCTGAGTCCATGAGAGGGTGTCTCTCTTGCCTCGTGTTCTATCTCCATTATAGTTCTCCGTGCAGAGTAATGAAGATTGATTGCTTGCATGGTATGTGCCTACCATGGATGTTGTGGCTCCGGGCTTGGATTCAGCTCCTGTGACTGATATGAGTTCAAGTGAGGAGGTCATGGCAGAAAAATATGAGCCGGCATGGCTCAGTGATTGGACTGATAACCAGGATGAGGAGATGGACGTGACAAAGGACGACAGACCTGATGTATTAGAATTGTCAGGACCTTTGACCTCCTCTGGTTCCTTATCTGATCAACAGCCGGGAATGGCTGACAGGGAAGTTTTGAGAGAGTCTTCTAGTGGAGATGAGAACTTGGAAAATTTGTGGTTAAATGTAAAAAATAGAAGACAGTTGAGAAGGCAAAATCAGCTGGAGCGAATGAGGAGAGCGAGTCAGTAAATTAGCACGTTGCCTCAATGAGTATAAAAGGACACAGCTGGGCTGGTACATTTTGCCAGGAACAAAGTGACTATTTGAGTGAGGACGTTACAGGAAGAAGCTCTGAGACTGGAGATTTATTGCCAGGACTGGTTTGCCGGACAGAGTAAAGATTTATGCTGTGGTTTCTGCCAGCCGTTATCTTGTAAGACTTCTTTCCGTTTGATTTAATTGTGAAACGGCTGCTTTCTGTTTTGTTCGTTTGAATTTTGAAGGGGAGTCATAACACATGGATATGGATGTGTTGTGGTTAGCCAGCAGCAGGTGCGGATGGCTGAGGAGACCGAGGACTCAGATGAGGGCCCAGGACCATTAGGGAGTGGACTGCTGCCTTTGGAGATTGTGGGGGCTGGCAGCAGCAATGAGGAGGTTCCCAAGGAGCCTGTGCCAAGTGTGCATGCGCACAGGATTGCTCGCAGGAAAGAGCAGCTACAACAGCACGGGCAACTCAGGAGTAAGGCTGCAAGGTAATGGCCCCTCCTTCAAGAAGATAAAAGCCAGCTGTGAAGCAAACGTTCTTTGTAGGAAGCAAAGACGTTTTGAAACTCAGCCTCGTGGACATTACAGTTGGTATTTGAAGACTCTTGTGTTATAAACTATTTTTTATCTGTTGTTTTTTGGCAGCCTTGCAAAAACTTGGCAAGGCTCTTTCTTATCAGAGCTAATTAGTTGGAAGCAGCCTTTTATCTGTGAAGAAACAGGATTCATAGATGAAACATTAAAAGGTTGTGCTGCTGCCTTTGTCTTGTGTTTGCTCTCTTGGAACCAGGTTTGGGTCAGAACAGTATGTACATAGCAGTCTTGTATATAAACTACTGTTAAAAGACAAAGCCTCTGTGTGCTGTGTTGTGCTCCTGGGTAGTCTCACAATAGTAGTCACGCTGCAAACACTCTGACACAGCAGTATAGGCTGAATTAACAAGGATAGAATCAAGATCACGAGAAGTGATACTATCACTTTATAATGCCTTGATAAGACCACACTTGGAATACTGCATGCAATTTTGGTCGCCATAATATAAAAAAAAAGTTGCTGAGAGTCTGGAAATAGTGCAGATAAGAGTGACAAAGATGATTGGGGAGCTGAAGGCTAAACCATATGAAGAACAGTTGCAGGAATTGGGTATGTCTAGTGAAAATAATAACTAGGGGTGACATGATAGCAGTGGTCCAATATTTGAGAGGCTGCCACAAAGAAGAGGGGGTCAACCTATTTTCCAAAGCACCAGAAGCCAAGACAAGAAGCAATAGATGGAAACTAATCAAGGAGAGAAGGAACCTAGAACTAAGGAGAAATTGAGGGTGAAGGTTCATTCTCTGAGCTTGTGGGTTGGTTTCTGAATGTTTCATTACCAGGCTAAGTAACATCTTCAGCAGAGTTTAGTGGATGTCAGTGTCCCTCTGTTTATAAGGGTTTTGTGTGGTCAGTAGGTCTTGTGATGGGTCAAGTGTGGGCATGTCAAGTGAGGGTCTTGTGATGGGGAGATTACCTCAGGTGAAGGTCATTGGGAGGTGAAATGCTGGTTGGGGGGGCTTACGTGGGTTGGTTGAGGGTTGGTGCTGTCTCTGGTTGGCTGTGTGGTTGATTTGGATTTTGAGGGGTTCGTAGGCTGGTTGAAGGTCAATGTATCTGTTGATGGAATTGCTTGTGGAGTGGCAGGCTTCGATGAACTCACAAGTGTGGCGGGTGTTAGCATGGCCGATGATTTTTGTGTTGCTCCAATCGAACAGTGCGAGGCGACTCCACAGGTGGAAGGGCAGGAAGTCTCAGTCTGAAGATGCCTTTTGTTGACACTTTCTACTCTGCCATGGCCACCCCTTCTTGTCACCCATCCTTATCTCTGCTGCCTTCTGCAGTACATGAGACTTCCAGCCCTGGCAAGCCACAGGTCTCAGCTGTTTTGCCGAATTCCAGACAGGAAGGGAAACAAAGGTATCAAGGTAATGATCAAATGAGTCTTTATTCATCCATACAATGCTCCGGATTCAGGTAACAACGAGTAACCAAAAGGAATTAAAGTCAGCTCTGGCGCGCCTCACAGACAGAGCTGTATTTATACACCAGTTAACAACTTAATGAGTTTATCTACCATCCGGTGAGTGCTACTGCATCACATCCGACCACCATGTAATACCCTATACACCGTGCTTTTATCCATTAATTATCCACCCCATTTACCATATTTGTACAAATATCATATTCCATCATTGTATTTACGCCTATGAAGTGACCCTCCACCCCTCCTGAGATCGTTAGTTCAACAGACAGCATCCTAATCGCTTTGTTTACAACTGCCCACAGGCTGTAACAGCTCAGCGTGTGATGTCAGCAAGGCTCGTTATCTCCGTTGAACAGTCGAACCCCAGGTTGGGTGATTAACAGCATTTCCCCCCTCAATAGCATAGTCTGATAAGGCACAACACATGGTGTCATGGCTCCAGCATGCCCTGGAGACATGACAGGCAGCCCCTCTTACCAGGACTCTGCCTGCAACACAGGAAAAACATTATTATTAATTCCAGTCATGGTGGGTACTCTAATTGCAATGTGGGCCCAGGTTTGTCGGGGTATGTATTATGGAAACGATGCACTAAACGATCTGCACATACATCTGATGCCTTCACCCAGGACGCTTCTGATAAAGGGTAGCCCTTCCAACGTACTAAATATTGGATGCTATTCCTTCTTTTTCGAGAGTCAAGGATCCCAGCTATCTCAATGTAATCCGTATCGTGTTGATAACTCTTTTTTATTTCAGGTGCTTCGACTGGGGAGTCAATGGGTTTTAATAAACTGACATGAAACACTGGGTGTATATGGCCCAACAATTATGGTAATTTTAACTCTACTGTGACAGGATTGATTATTTTTGTTATTGGGAATGGATCCAGATATTTGGGCCCTAATTTCTTACTGTTCAATTTCAACTTAATATATTTTGTTGACAGGTATACTCTATCCCCAACCTGGAAAGGTTTATGATCCTGCCACTTCTTGTCTGCATATACTTTATACTCCATTGCTGTTTTATCCAGGGCTTTTCTCACATGTATCCAACTAGCTTGTACTCGTTGTGCCCACTGTTGGACACTGATTGGGTCATTGGGATAGCTACTCAAATCTGGTAATGGACTAAACTCCATGCCATTAGCTACGTAGAATGGACTGTATCCTGTACTACTGTGTACCACGTTATTGTATGTGACTTCTGCAAACGGTCACAGCTCCGCCCATTCTTGTTGTTGATAGGATACATAAGATCTTAAATATCTCTCCACCATGGCATTCGCTTTTTCTGCGGCGCCGTTCATGCTTGGGTGATAGGCTGAACTTAATCCCTGGGACGATCCCAACAAGTGGAGGAATGCTCTCCAGAATTGAGCAGTAAACTGTACTCCTCTATTAGAGATTACTCGTTGAGGGGTTCCATTAGCCGATGGCAATTCTTTACAAGGTACAAAATGTGCCTGTTTCGAGAATAAGTCAATGATTGTCCATATAACTGTATATCCGTTACTGTTTGGCAGTTCCACTATAAAATCCATGGCAATATCCTGCCATGGATGTTGTGGTTCAGACACTGTTCGTAACAATCCTAGTGGCTTACTCAGTCTTGGTTTTGAAATTGCACAGACATGACATTTTTTTATATATTGTTCTATATCGGACCTCATTTTTGGCCACCAAAATTGGCGTTGAACTAAATGTAAGGTTTTTAAAAACCCGAAATGTCCGGCTTGTTTGTCATTGTGACATTTTTCCAAAATGTGGTTCCTACATTTTTCCAGTACATAAATCCTGTTTCCTTTCCATGCCAAACTATCTCTATAGGAAACTGAGTCAGTATTACTGGTAAGCCATGTATCTGTCTGAGTTGCCTCTCGCAACATATCCTCCTTTATTTCCTTTAACCGTGTAGCCTGTCCTGTATTCCTGGGTGTGATTTCTGGGATCAGAGGCTGAACAATCACATCTCAAGGTTCATTGTATTGTGGTAGTCGGGACAGAGCATCCACCATAAAATTTCGACTGCCTGGTACATAGCACAGATGGAAATTAAACCGCTTAAAATACATAGCCCACCTAACCTGTTTAGGAGATAAACGGTGGGGCGTTTGTAAAGCCTCCAAATTCTTGTGGTCTGTCCAGACTTCAAAAACTTCTTTGGTGCCCTCTAATAAATGTCTAGTTAACTATTTAATTAGTTAAATAGTTAATTAACTATTTAATTATTCTATTTAACTATTTAACTATTTAATTAAATGTCTATTTAACACCCATTTCACCACAAATGCTTCCTTTTCCCAAATCACCCATCCTCTCTCTGTTGGGGTAAATTTTTGGGACGTATAAACACAAGGTTGTAACAGTCCTTGTTCATTTATTTGCAAAAGGACAGCTCCAACAGCCACATCGCTGGCATCAGCTTGAACCACATATTTTTTCATGGGTCAGGATGTTTTAGAATCAGTGCCTGGGAAAACAATGTCTTCAAATTGTCAAATGCCTGTTGACATACAGCGACCACTCCAGTTTTTGACCGGGCATTGGCTTTGTTTTCTGATTCTTTGTTTTTAGTAGTTTAGTTAACAGTAATGCAATACTAGCAATCTGTGGTACAAATTGCCTATAAAAATTTGCAAAACCAATGAAACTCTGCAATTGTTTATGGGTTTGTGGGGTTTCCCATTCCAAGACAGTGGTGACTTTGTTGGGATCCATTTCCAAACCATCATGGGAAATTCTGTATCCTAGATAGTCCAATTTACTGCAGTGAAATTCACATTTCGACAATTTCACGTACAATTTAGCATCTAACAATTTTCTCAATACACTTGGTGCTAATTTTATGTGTTCATCCAAAGTCTGTGTGTAAATTAGGATGTCATCTAAATACAGTAGTACTCCACAATATAAATGTTCATGCAGCACCTCCTTAATCAACTCCATGAATACTGCGGGAGCACCTTGCAGCCCAGAAGGCATCACCTTAAATTGAAAACTACCAAGGGGACAATTGAAGGTAGTTTTCCACTCGTCTCCTTGTTTAATACGTATCCTGTAATATGCTTCACGCAAATCTAACTTCGTGGAGATTTTTCTGGTGTCCAACGTGGCCAATAAGTCACTGATCAAAGGCAGAGGATATACATTATCTACACATACAGCGTTCAGCCCTCTAAAATCCACACACAAATGCAAGGTTCCATCCTTCTCCCTAAACAATACTGGGGCAGCTATATGCAATCGTCCAGGCTGTATGAAGCCACGAGCTAAGTTTTTATCTAAATAATTCCTCATCTGTTCCATCTCCTTGGGAGTCATTGAGTACATATGAGGTTTAGGTAACTGCACCCCTGGGATCAATTCTATTGAATTGATCGTCGGTTTTACGGTGGGGGAGTAAGTGTTCACATTCCTCCTCACTGAACACCTTTATGAGATCCAGATAATCAAGTAGGAGAGTTTTTGATGTTCACCTATGGTGGTTGCTAATTCCTTTCGGGAATTCTGCATGAACTCCCCTGGATTTGCTTGAGGGGGATCCAGTCCTACCACCAGTCGTAAATGATGACAACCACCCTCCCACCATATCACGGGCTCCCACCTATCCAACCACACGAGGCCTAGTATTAGTGTCTCATGCATATGTGGGACAACAATAAATGTAGCTGTTCCAAATGAGATCCAATTTCAAGTTTAATAGGAGTAGTCATCGTCATAGTTGGGGACCCCCCAACCAGGGACCCATCCATCTGTTCGAAACTCATTGGTGTGGGCAATTGTTCCACCTGTAATTTCAGTTCATCCACTACTCATTGGCTAATAAGACACCTGGTACATCCCGTGTCTATCAGGGCCCCAAATCCTTAGTCCCATATTCCCACTGTCCAATATCACTGGTATCATGAAAGGGCAAACTGGGGCACTCACCATTGTATCATCGTGGCTTTCCTCACCACTATCATCCAACCCCGACACCGCTCTGGGTTGACTGCATTCATCCAATTGATGTTGTCTTGATGGCGATGTTTCTCCCTTCATTTTCTGAACCAGTCCTTGTGATCTTTTGGTACTACTTCCTTGTTTCCTAAAACCAAATTTTGTCACTGCTCTCAGAGGTGCCTTTGCTGTTTGTTTCATACCTTTGTTGGCAAGTTCGGGGCATTCCAATGCCCCATGCCCTACTAGATTACATATGAAACACCGAATAGCTCGGCGGCCCCTGCCACTCAGTGGACCATCTCCTGGTCTGCTCCAACCTCCCATGACATTGAGATCCACTTTGGGTACCTTTCGGAAGGAATCAGGCCTGGTTCTGAACTCCTTTAGCCTGACATCTAGTTCAACTACTGTTCTGTACCATTCTGTCAAACGTTGAGAGACTCCTCTATATAGACAAGCCTGTCTTAAACCACGATCTAAGCCCGCACAGAATTCTCGGACCAACAGACGCTCAGGCCAAGACCTTAACTTCCCAGCCAAACGTTGGAAATCCCGTACATATTCAGTTGCCGGTCTCCCATCTTGCCTCAACACCATTATAGCTTCCTCAGTTTGGTGGATGTGGGATCTATCTTCAAAATGATTACGGAGTGAATCCAGAAACAGACTGACATCTACCAATTCTCGTGCCCATTCATTATGTAACTCCTCAACCCAGTCTGCTGCATCTCCTGTTAAAACGCCCATGATAGCCACCACTATGGACCACTGGGAGAGATAGCAAGATGCATATAATTCCAGGTGATTAACCACTTGGCTTAGGAACAGTGTGATACGATCTGGGTTACCATCAAACGTAGTTTGCAAGGGTGGTGGTCTCCACACCATATGCTGTGGCCACTGTCCGGACATTCCCTGATGACCCCAAGAACCCTCATGTTGCCTATGCCGAGGTGGTGACTCGTCTTCAAGCAAAACTAGAGGACATTGGATTTGTCCCCCCTTTCCTGGGTTCTGATGGCCCGGCAACATCAGCCAATGATGCATCGAATCCAGGTGTCAAGTCACTTCCAGTCCTCTTACTATTACATTCTCTCCCCTCTCTAGGGATAGAACTGAAATATGAAGTATCATCAGTACGAGCTCCTGACCCCTCCCATCTGCCTTTTGGGCTGGAATCCTGTATACTCAGATCTCCATACTTTATTCTTAAGAGTTCTATAGTACTGGCTCCCAAACTGGAGGTGGAGGTACTCCAGGCATCCTCTTCAATTATTTTCCTTTCCCTCCACTTCTCAAATACTCCAGCATTGAGAGGTGTGTTGGGTATATGGATACTCCAACTGGTTTGGGTTGAATAAATATGT
>NW_020769556.1:255840-291537 GCF_900518735.1 Pseudonaja textilis
TCTAGGGCCCTTCCTCTCTCATTTGGCTGCCTGGCTTGACTGCTGCTACACATTCTGTTTTAGGGGTTTGTCCCCAATCACTAACAATGGTCTTTTCTATTGTCCAAGGACAGAAGTTATTGTAAATATAGGAATGAATCAGAGTTTTAAAAGATTATCTCATTACCTGCAATCAATCATTTTCTTTTGAAACTTTTTGCTCACTTTCTTTTAGAAAAAAATAGCCCTATGTCATTGTGGAAGTAGACATGCGATTTGTTAAAATTTGTTAAAAAGGAAAATACTGTGAAAATGCAGCTATAAATCACAATAATTTTGCCGATAACAAATAAGCCTGTTATATTTTAGCATGCAGTGCTGTAAAAGTGGATTCAGAGTGTTAGGTGGATTTAGAAAACTGCTTCCTGCAAACTTTCTCCTCCACGCTTCCACACGCAGCAGCAGCATCTTCCAGCTCCTGCTTTCCCAGGAGGGTGCACTGGACAGGGAAATGCTAACAATGTCTGGGATTGGAAGAAGAACATCTGCTTTGGCGTGCTGTGCGCACGCACACTCACTCACTCACTCACTCACTCACACACACACACCATTTCAAGCATGGCGACTTTTATCCACATCTGAGCTAGCAAACTGCCAGTCATGCCTGGGCTTGGGGAGAAGGCTCTCTCCTTCCTCTGTGGATAAAAGTCCCCAAACTTGGAATGTGGTGTCTGTGTGTGTGTGTGTGCACATGTGCTTGGCTGCCAGCAGTTTGGGGAGGCAGAGTTTGTGTGTCCCCACATCGAGTTAACCAGTGCAATTTGTTCCATCCCGACCCAGCCGTGCCCAGTAAGTGAATCACTACAGTTAAGTTAATTGCATGGTTGTTAAGCAGATCCTGCTTCCCCATTGACTTTGCTTGTTGGAAGCTGGCTCGGAAGGTTGCAATTGGTGACCACATGAGCCCAGGATGCTGCAACCATAGTAGATACATGCCAATTTCCAAGCACCTGAACTTTGATCATGTGACCATGGGGATGCTGTAATGGTTGTAAGTGTGAATACCAGCTGTAAATCACTTTTTTCAGCGCTGTTGTAACTTTGAACGGTTCCTAAACAAACGATTGTAAGTTACGGACTACTTGCAACAGGGTTTTCTTTAATTACCATTCACAAAAATCTGTTTTCAGTTAATACTGTTGTCTATCTTTTTTCTCAATTTATTTTTTTATTAATTTATCAGAATATAAAATACATTGGAAAATGAAAATGAAGGGAAACTAGGGGAGGAAAAAGGGAAAAAGACAGAGTAGGGGGGGAAAAGGTGCTGACTTCTGACTCTTTTTAGCACAGTAGAAGATAACATTACAAGCCTCAACTTTTTGCTTTTACACAGTAATATATACTAGCCTTCTTCTATGTTCTGGGCCTTGACGAGGTGAAGGGCCTTGTGCAGGTAAATGAAATAATGGGCTAAGTCAGTGGTTCCCAAAGTGGGTGGTACCACCCCCTGGGGGGAGGTGGGATGACTTAGGGAGGTGCTAAGAGGCAAGGGTGGTTGCAGAGGAGTGCTGGAGGTGGGCCCCTCTCAGGGCGCAATTCTGCCTGGGGCTCTGTTGGCTGCCAGTCAGCTGAGCACTTCCGGTTCTGGCCTGACTTGCCCCATCACCTCCTGCGCCTGTGTGTACCGTACACTGGCAGCCATGCTAAGCCTCGTGCATGCTGCTCTGTTTTGTCTGGCTTGGCAAACTTCCCCTATTTTTTTAAATTAAAAAAGCAGGTTTCTACTACTCCCACCCCCCCCTGCAACTGTAACTCTTTTCAAATCAGATGTGAACACACACATATTGTAAGCTTTCTGATTTTCACAGCAGAAATGGCAGATGCAAAAAATCAAGGAAGAAATGTAGACAATATAGTGTGGAATATCTGAAGTATGGATTTATACCAGCACCATCAAACCAGCAGCTGCCACAGCACCTACTATGTGAAAAAGTATTTTCTAATGAGGCAATGAAGACTTCCAGACTGAACAAACATTTGAAGAAGGCACATCCTGACAAGGCAGACAAGAACCTAACTGTTTTTCAATCACTTCGTGACAAATTTCAAAAGCGTCCAACACTGTCACGCATGTTTTACAATGCTTCCCAACAAAACACTGATGGTTTGTGTGCATCATACAACATTTCATTGCTGATTGCTAAGTCTGGAAAGCCACATACTATTGGTGAAGAACTCATCCTACCAGCCATTAGTGAGGTTCTGAGTACTGTTTTGCGTAAGTCACCACATGATATAATTAAGACAATTCTTCTCAGCAACAATTCAGTGCAAAGACACATAGATGAAACGGCTGAGAATGTGGAAGATGTATTGTGCAGCATACTACAGACAACAGACTTTGCATTACAGCTGGATGAATCAACTTTGCCAGGCAATGAATCTTTGCTTCTTGCTTATGTGTGCTTTATTAAAGACAGAAGTTTGACTCAAGAGTTTTTATTTGTGAGGCAACTAAAAACAGATACTAAAGGGGAGTCAATATTTTATGTTGTTGAGCAGTTTTTCAAAGACAAGGAAATTCCACTTACCAACATACTTGCTTGTACAACTGATGGAGCACCATCAATGACTGGTCACTACCGTGGGTGTGTTGCTTACTTGAAAAAAGCAGTGCCAAATGTCTTTACCATTCACTGTGTCATTCATCGCCAACATCTGGTTGCAAAAAACCTCAGTGATCGTTTGCACAACTCATTACACACTATAATTACTGCAGTGAACAAAATTAAAGTACATGCTCTCAATGATCGACTATTCTGAGAGCTCTGTGTTGAGAATGATGAAGATTTTGATCGCTTGCTGCTTCATACAGAAGTTCATTGGCTATCAAAAAGCAACTGTGTGAGACACTTTTACAATCTTTTTGACACTGTTGTGAAGTTTTTTGAAGACAAGAATGCTTTGCTCAGTGATGAACTCAAAGAGATCAGGCATGACATTCCTTATTTATCAGAACTGTTTGCAAAGTTCAATGGAGTGAATTTGCAGTTGCAAGGAAATGAGGTCAATCTTATGAAGGCCAAATCTGTCATCTCTACATTTATTTCAAAGTTAGCTCTATTCATGGACTTCCGGTTTGCTAGGCTTCGGGGGTGGCAGGAATCTGCGATCGTGCGCTGTTCCTGCTGCACTCGCTGCTGGAGTGCCCCTGATCCAGCTGGATTTGGAGGCTATGGTTGCCCTGTAGAGGCAACCAAAGACAGGGGAGATCTGGATAGGGGCTTGGGGGTGTCGCAAACCCCCTCCTCAGCCGGCACAACTCCCTTTTCCAAAGGCGGTGGAGTGGTGGTCAGCAATGGCTTCCACAAAGAAGCTTGCAGCTGGACAAGATTGTGCAGGAGGAAGTCGGAGAAAGTGAAAGTTTTTGACTGAACTGGGACAATAAGGAGCTTCTAAATACCCTGGCAACTTAATCCTTTATACGATACATTGTTTCCCAAGAAGATCGTAGAAGCGGCAGAAGAAAGCAGAAAGGGAAAGTTATTTTTTTTCACTCTCCTTCCCTACGGAAATAGCAGATGGAAACCTGAAAAACTTGCTTTGGCACAGAAGGTAACTAAGCTTGAAAGCTAAGGGGATATTAAAGATCTTTGAACATTGGAATTAAAAACTAAAATTTTCTTGCTATAAGTGGGAAGGGGGAGGTAAAAACCTATACTAAGTTTTTATTGGAGGAGATGGCTTGGAGCTTATAAGACTAGAAATAAATGGCAATAAGACTTCTAAAAAATTATTTTGGAACTGTGTAATTGAATTCTACCCCAGGAAGAGAAAATATAAAAAGAAGAAAGTGCTAAATGAAACAGTTTGTCCTGATTTGGATTGCTTTGTGACTTTGGGATTTTTGGAAACTATTCCTTGAAAGACTAAAAACATTTGGGTTGTTTTTTAAAAAAACTTTTTTTTATAATGGCATTATCTGTTGAAGAATTGCAAATGGAATTCCAAAAGTTAAAAGAAGAGGAACAAGAAGGCAAGGGCTCTTCTGGATCTATTTTTCACTTTTTAGAAATGGCAATTTCTACCTATCAGGATTTACAACAGCAAGAAAGTTGGGATGAAGAAGAAGAAGCCATCTTTAATGGACAAATAATCTTAGTTGAGGAAGAAAAGAGAAAGAGGGGAAAGAAAATGGAAAATTCAAAACTTAAAAAAGCAACCAAGAAAAGGGAAAATAAGGTGAAAAATCGATACAATGTCAGAAAGCAACAGAAAAGAGGAATACAACAGAGAGGGGAGACTAAGGGAGTGGAGATTGAGAGATGGGGGGGTAAAAAGGCTAGAATTGACAAGAAAGGAAGGGGAAAAGGGAAGAGAAGTCACAAAGGCTTAAAACAAGATGTTAAAAAACAGTTTTTTTTCAGAGATAAAGGATAAAATATAATTTAAAAAAAAGATTCTGCAAAAGTACATAAGACTGTATTTGTAGATATTAGTATTTGAAATAGAGTTAGAAAATTGGAATATTATATGAGTTAACAATATATTAAAGGGAATGTATAAAATGTCTAAGATTTAACAATAGAGCTTTTTGAACATTGTTTTTACTATATTATAAGCATAATTTCTCTTTTTTAAAAAATTATTTTAAAATGTAGTATTTAGAATGTACTAAGCAGAATCAATATGGAAAGTGTGTATTATTTTAAGTGTTAAATATAGGGGAAAGATAAAAAGGCGTTATACTTCAACCAGTATTACAGGAGAAATATTGTATTAGAAAGAAAAAATAAATAGATAATTGAAAAAGAATGGACAAAAGATGCAAGTACAGTGATTTAAATTGAGATGAAATAAATAAAATAGAATTAAGAGAGTGAATAGAGGCGAGAAAATATATAGAAAATATAGAATGTTAAATAAGATATGAAATAGTATATAAGGTGAGCATGAATTTGATTTATGTCTGTATAAAAAGATGTAGCCTGGGGTTAAGCCGCTTTCCAAAAAGAAGTTTTATGTATTTATGTTTTGTGTTTTGTTTGTCTATGTTTGAAAATTTTAGAAGAATGTTGGAAGAGAACAATGGAATTGTAAACAAGATAGATGGAAGTACAGAATGAATAAAAAGATATAGAAATCAAGACAAAAGAAATATAATTGAATAGAAGGAAAGGGAGAAATAGAGAGAAGTTGGGAAAAGATATGAAGTTGAATATATAAGATAAATATGTATATCAAATTGTGTTTGTATGGGAACGTGATAATTTGGAACTATGCTGTTTCTAAATAAGATGTTTTATGTTCTTATATTTCATGTTTTGTTTGTTTGTGTATTGTTTTTTTAAAAAAATTAATAAAATTTGTTTTTTAAAAAAGTTAACTCTATTCAAGCACAATATAGGCCGTCGCAAGCTATACCAATTTCCGAGCTTGTCTGATTTAGAAGAGAAAGGTGAGATACAAGATGCAAGTTTTTTGTGACCATTTGGACATGCTGCATAAAGAGGATACATCAATGCAGAATCTTTGGGACACAATGAAGGCTTATCCGAGAGGCTTGATAATAGACTACACAAGGAAAAGAAATATTATGAAAAGACAAGCCTCTAAAGCATTAGAGGATGATTATAAGAGACTTGAAAAAGAGTTACAGAAACTGCCACAAAAAAAGGACATTAAATCAAAAATGGACACAATCAAACATAAAATGGGGCTAATGGAAAAGTAGGAACTAGCACAAAAAATTAGAGGCGCTAAATAGAACTATTTCGAAGATGCAAATAAACCAGGTAGATGGTTAGCATACAAATTGAGAAAGGAGAGAGAATCAAGAAAAATAATGCAATTAATAGATGATCAAGGGCAAGTTTGCTATGGAAATAAAGAGAAGAAAAAAATTATACAAGATTATTATGGAAAATTGTATGAACAAGAGAATATAGACGATGAAAGAGTTAAACAATACTTGCAGCAAGCAAATTTACCCCAGATACCTAAAGACACTGAAATGATGTTAGAAAGCAATATAACGATGATGGAGTTAACTAAAGCACTTAAAAAAACAAAACAACGGAAAGGCACCAGGTCCGGATGGACTTCCAGCGGAATTTTACAAGACATTACAGGAATTGTTGAATCTTCCATTGTTAGAAGTTATGAATGAAATCATGTTGAAGAAGAGGATACCCAAATCGTGGTCAGAAGCATATATTGCACTTGTCCCAAAGGAGGACGCCGACCCACAGCAAATTAAGAACTATAGACCTATTTTCCTGCTAAACTCAGATTACAAAATCTTTGCTTCAATTTTGGCAGAATGATTTAAAAAATATTTTGAACAACTTCATTCACTCTGATCAAAATGGGTTTCTGACAAAGACAAATTAAAGATAACATGAGAATAATTCTGGACACTTTGGAATACTATGAGGCACATCCTGAAAAACAAATGGCTCTGATATTTTTAGATGCACAGAAAGCCTTTGATAATGTGAATTGACGATTTATGTTATTACAACTGGAGCAAATAGGCTTTGGTAAGAAATTCATTCAAGCCATAGAAGCTATACTGTATTATAAACAAACAGCAAAGGTAATAATAGATGGAGAATTGACAGATTTTGTTGACATAAGGAAAGGGACAAGACAAGGTTGCCCACTGTCACCTCTGTTGTTTGTGTTAACTTTAGAAGTGTTAAATAGAAATATCAGAGAAGAAAAAGAGATAAAAGGAATTAAAATTAAAAAGGAAGAATTTAAACTGTAAGCATTTGCAGATGATCTGGTTTTTATTTTAGAGGATCCATTAGAAACAGCTCTTAAATTGATAGAAAAGATAGAGGAATATGGAAAAGTAGCTGGTTTGAAAATAAAGATAAAATGAAGATTTTGACAAAGAATATGTTAATAAGACAAAAGGAAGAACTGGCGGATATTTTGAAAATCCTGGTCACAAATAAGGTTAAGTACTTGGGGATACACTTGACAGCAAGATGCAGTACACTTAAAGAGAATAACTATCTTAAACTCAAACAACAGATTGCGGCAGATTTGGCAAAATGGGAAAATTTACAATTATCTCTAAGGGAGAATATCAACAATTAAAATGAATATATTACCTAGAATTTTATATTTGTTCTAGACAATTCCAATTCAATTAGGGAAAGATTATTTTGAAGATTTAAATAAAATAGTGCCGAAGTATATTTGGCAGGGAAAGAAAGCGAGAATAAAATCAAAACTGTTACAAGATGCTAGAACAAGAGGAGGATTTGGCCTGCCTAATTGGGAGTTATATTATCAGGCAACAAATCTGATGTGGGTTAAGGAATGGATAACATTAAGAAATACTAGATTATTGACTCTAGAAGGACATGATTTGGTGTTGGGATGGCATGCCTTCTTATGGTACAAGGGAACTAAAACACAAGGGTATATCAGAAGACATTATATATGAGAGGCTTTGTTATTAAACTGGGAGAAGATTAAAAAGCAACACTATTTAAAAATTCCAGTCTGGTTATCAACTATTGAAGCATTTTCATATCCAATAACATAAAAAGGAACAAACAGTCAGATATGGTGAAATATTGAATGGCAAGGGTGAACTTAAATCTATGCAGGAATTAGAAAAACAAGGCATAAGGATAAATTGGTTTTCATATGTGCAAATACACTCTAGATATGACAAAGATCTTAAAACAGAAGGTTTCTATGATAAATTGACTGATTTAGATGAAATTTTGACAGGTACTGATGAAAAGTTGATTAAAAAATTATATGGACATTTATTGGAAATTAAGCTAGAAGAAGAACAAGTTAAAGAAACATTGATTGCTTGGGGGAAGAATTTTGGATATGGGATTGATTTAGAGAAATGGCAAAAACTGTGGTCTCAAAATTATAAAATGACAATGTCAACAACATATAAAGAAAATTTGTATAAGATGTTTTACAGGTGGCACCTACCCCAACGAGAATAGCAATAATGTTTAAGAATAAATCCGAAAAATGTTGGAAATGTCATCAGATACCAGGTTCATATTACCATATGTGTGGACATGTGCAGAAGCTAAAAGATATTGGACTTAAATCCACACATGGTTGGAAAAAATGAAAAAGAAACATATAGACTTTAAACCAGAGATATTTTTATTGGGGATCTTACTGGAAATATATTGTAGGGAATTGAACTATTTGATTGTAAATGTATTAACAGCGGCTAGGATTGTATTTGCCAAAAATTGGAAAAATGAGAAAATACAATGCAGGAGGAAGTTATTAAGAAAATAATGGAATGTGCTGAAATGAGTAAATTGACATTTGAAATTAGAGAACAAAAAGATAAACAATTTTATAAGATATGGGATCTATTTTATCAATGGTTACAAAATAAAATATGGTAATGAATTATGTAGTATTTTACAATATAAGGAGAATAGAATTATACAGAATATAATATAAAGATGTATTATTATTGGGATGGATTTAGGATGATAATATGAACTGTTATATTATAAATCAATTTAAAATTTTGAGTATCTCGCATAACATGAAGGAATAATAGTTTAGTCAAATAAATGATTAACAATGATAATAATGTATACATATATATTTGATTGATAATATGAGACTCTATACAAACAATTGTAAGTGTGGACTATGGAGAAGATGCAGAAAAAAATTGTAACCAACTGACACACTATATGTACGTAACTGGAAGATGGTTTTATGTTTTATGTTTGGTTTGTGTATATTTGTCTAAAAATAAAAAAATCTTTTTTAAAAAAAGTAACTGAATATTACTGATCTCTGTTCCTCACCCGCTTTCTTCGCTTGCCACTGCCTTCACCACTCAACTTACAACAACAATCTAGTCCAAACCACTATGTCAGCTTTGAAATTCAGCTGCCGCATTTTTTTAAGGGAGTTGGAGGAGTTGAAAAGTTCAAGGTTATTCTGTATGTCGTATAAGAAATTCCAGTGGCAGTTAATTGGTTCCCGTGATTTATGAAGTGTAGAAGTGGGAGGAGAGAAGGTGGATTCTGTGTAACGCACAAAAATAATTTCACTTGGGGAATGCCAGATCTGTTTCTAAATAAATCAGTTGGAGAGAAATGTCTCAGAGTGATTGATATCATGGATACTTTCTGGATGCCTTACATTTATTTCCCAAAGTCCACTTTTATTTTTTGAAGGGGCTTGGCTGATACCCTGGAGTTCTTTTCCCAGAGATGGAGAAAGATAAACAATCAGCCAAAGTTGGAGATGTGCAAGGGGGAGTGTGTGGGGGCCCATCCTCCGGAGCATTAATTGAACCTGCCAGCCCTTGCTTGGAGGAGATGATGGATGCTTTCAGAATGGCAGTATGAGAAAGAGATTTGGGAGCAATACTGAAGCATTTCAATTCAAGAAGTTGTTATAACCCAGATTTAACCCAGCTGTCTGAAGAGAAATCTTTCTCTAGCCCCAGGCATATTGCTATTCTGTCAGATTGGAGGGAAGAGAGACAATTGGGGTTGGAATTCCCTCAAGAAGACAACCCCCAGATTATTTCTGGAAGTCCATCAAGGGCAGATTTACATCAATAGTTCCAGAATTTAAAGGTGACGGGTTTGGACGGGTGGAAGCTTGAGACCACCCATATTCACTTACACAAGTATCATGAGGAACGAGGAGACTATAGAGATGCCAGTTGGTGGAATCCAGAAAGAAGCATCAACTGACAGAGGTATGTTGCAGCCTCCGAGATTATCCCCTCATTTTCCAGAAGGAATTTTGTCCCCTGCAGAGAGTATCCCTCCAGGGTGGGGATTTTATCCAGGCCAGAGGTGGATTCAATGCCAATGGCAGCCAGCACCAACACAGCCCTGGTCTGAAGGGGGGTTGCCCAGACAGCAGACAGCAGAAACTTCCCCCCCACCCGACCAGGGAACCAGGCTACATCCATCTTCCTCCTGGCAACCACAATTGCAGCCCCAACCAGCAACCAGGCCACAGGGACCCCTATTCCAGAGAGGCACCACCCAGCCAGGATTCAGGGGGCCTACCCAGCCTACATACGCCACCCGGACTGTTCCTTCCATCCAGTTCAACCTGCAGGGGCCTGGCATGTGCCACCTCCACAACCATGACCCAGGCCAGACCAAATCCCCTTTGACACCGTATTCGATGGCCGCCATGAACATTTCAATTACTTCCTCACTTAAATCCCATCCCAAATAGAACAATTTGGTGATCAATACGCTACAGAGCGTGATTTGGTTACGGCCATAACAAATGGGATGACTGAAGGGGATGCTTCAGACTGGGTGGCCCAACTACACAACGAACAAGCCCCCAAATTACACGATGTAAACGGACTTATTCAATTATTAAGACTCAGATTTGAAAATCCAGACAGGGTAGCAGAGAATGAAGAGAAGTTAATGGAAATGAGGCAAAGCAAGCGACCCTTGTCAGAATTCATTTGGGACTTTAGAAGGGTCGCAAGCCACCTCTTGGATTGGCCTGAAAGAATGACTTTACACTATTTTAAAAATGCCATTGATCCAGAAGTAAAGAAGGTCTGTGAAATTAGGGGAATCCCAGAGACCTTACAATCGTGGTATGCTGCCTCCCTCAGCTTAGATAGCAGCATCAACCCACACAGGAAACCCCTTCCAGCAGCCCTGCCTAAGAGAATTGTGGCGAGGAGACCACTGAATGGACCAGCCAAAACTGCTCGTACCTGACCCACCAGGGTTCTGAAATGTTACCAATGTGGCCAAGCTGGTCATAGGGCAGCAGATTGTCTGGCCCCTGCTCCTGTACCACAAGCTCTGCAGTCAAAGCCTAATCCAGCTCTTAGAGGTCGGAAGAATCAAGGAAGACCTCCGGGCAGGGACAGGTTCGCCAAACACAGCTGGGAAAGCCCCCTCTGTGCAGATGGGAACAACGGACCACCGGACTGACACCATGTCCCCGAGAACCCGACCTGCGAAGATGACCCAATGGTGAGTGATCCCATCATACCTTTTACAGTTAAGGTCAAGTTAGTGGTACCAAACACAGGGGAGGCCAGGGAGTTAGAAGCTGTCATTGATACTGAGTGTTCTGCGCTTCATAGTGGCCCCCAAGATGTCAGAATCAATCATACTGGGACTTGCTTGGCTATACAAATGGGCCCCAACGATCAAATGGGAGGATGGATTCAGAAAAATCCTCATTGGACCGGGCCCATTGCTCCCTCTTCCACCCACTACAAAGCCACCAGTCAGCTCAAACCCAGAGCCTGAACCAGCATCCATGGCATCCCACCTTCTCCCAGATAACCCCCAGGTACCAGACAAATACAAAGACTTGGCTGAAGCATTCAGTGAAGAAGAGTGTAATGTTTTACCTCCCCATCAAGCCACTGATTGTGCCATAGAATTAGAGCCCGGGGCGAAATAACCAAAACCAAAGATGTATTCCATGACTCCTGCTGAAATGACTGAATTAAGGAAATACATCGACAGCAATTTGGAACGAGGTTTTATAGAGCCTGCCAAATCAAGACTAGCTGCCCCTGAGTTGTTCAAGGAGAAAGATGGCGGGTTGAGATTCTGTGTTGACTTTCGAGGCGTGAACGCCGTATGCATCAAAAACATGTATCCTCTCCCTCTTATGAAGGACTTATTGAACCACCTGTCCAAGGGCAAAGTATTCACCAAGCTAGATCTCCGGGAAGCTTACTACCGGGTCTGCATCAAAGAGGGAGATGAGTGGAAAACTGCTTTTAACTGCCCTCTGGGTAGCTTCCAATTCAAAGTCATGCCTTTCAGACTTCAGGGGGCTCCTGCAGTGTTTATGCAGCTCATCAATGAGGTGCTACACCCGCACCTTTACCAGGGGGTCCTCGTGTACGTGGATGACATCCTTATCTTCAGTGAAACCATTCAAGAACATGTTCAGTTGGTCCAACAAGTTCTAGAAAAACTTCTAGCCACCAAATTATATGTGAAATTCTCAAAATGCAAATTTCGCAAAGAGTCATTGGACTACTTAGGCGACTGAAAATCCAACCTGGGGATTGAAATGGACCCAGGAAAGGTGAAAGAGTTGCTGGAATGGCAACCCCCTAGAACCCGAAAACAACATCAAAGTTTCTTGGGGTTTGCCAACTTCTATAGACAATTCATTCCGTCCTTTGCTGAAGTTGCCCTCCCATTGACTGACCTATTAAAAACAGGCCTGTTGCCCATCAAACTGAAGCCAAGTCAGCCACTGGCTTGGACTATGGACTGTCAGAAAGCTTTAGAGGCCTTAAAACACCTTTTCACAGCTGACCCCATCCTCCAGCACCCAGACGTGACCAAGCCTTTTATTGTCCAAACGGATGCAAGTGATGTAGCGGTGGCAGCTGTTTTGCTGCAAAAGGACTCTCAAGGCCGACTGATGCCTTGCGCTTATGTGTCCAAAAAGCTGACAGACACAAAACGAAGGTGGGCGGTCTGGGAGAAAGAAGCATTCGCCGTATGATGGGCTTTTTTGACTTGGAGGCATTTTCTAGAAGGGGTGCCAGAGGCCTTTGAGGTATGGACTGATCATAAGAACCTCGAGGCTCTAAAGACCCCTAGGAGATTATTGCCCAAACAAGTCCGCTGGGCCCAATATTTCAAGCGATTCAACTTCAACATTAAATATATCCCCGGAGGGAAAAGTGTACTGGCGGACACTCTGTCCAGAAAACCTCAGTTTGTCAGCCACTGAGAGGAAATAGTACAAGCCTTAATTTCAGAAGCTGAATCGGCAGGCCAAGTGACCACTGGAGCCCAAGCCAGCCACAACCCCAAATGCCTGGAAGATAAGCTGACTGCAGAATTGAAAATGGCCCTATTGACTGATCCTTGATTCCTGGACCATCAAACCGAGTTGACAATGAATGATGGACTAGCTTGGAAAGGGACTAAGCTTTATGTACCCACAACCCTGAGACTACTGGTACTAAAGCGTAGCCACGACTCCCAGCTGGGAGGCCACTTCAGATTCCTAAAAACCCTACATTTACTGAGAAGACAGTTCTGGTGGCCAAAAATGAAACCTGATGTCAAGGACTATGTAAAAAGTGGTTCAATTTGTGCCACAATGAAACACAGAACTGGAAAAACCCCTGGCCTCCTGCAACAAGTTGCTGAACCAACCCAACCTTGGGAAGAGATCGCAATGGACTTTATTGTTGAATTACCTAAGAGTGAAGGGAATACGATCATTTGAACTATAATTGACCTATTCTCAAAACAGGCCCATTTTATAGCCTGCAAAGGACTTCCATCTGCGAAAAAACTTGCTGTTCATGAAACATATCTATAGACTACATGGAGTACCTCGTAGAATAATATCAGACAGAGGGGTACAATTTACCGCAAAATTTTGGAGGGAATTTCTGAAATCCATTGGTTCCTCTCAAGGGTTATCCTCAGCTTTCCATTCTGCTTGTAATGGAGCAGTGGAGAGAGCTAACACCATGATTGAACAATACATTAGATGCTATGTAAATTATCAACAAGAAAATTGGTCTGAGTTATTACCTTTTGCAGAGGTTGCTTACAATAATGCAGTACATAGCAGCACGGGATTGACTCCATTCCAAATCAGCACTGGAATGGATTTTGTCCCCATGCCAGAGTTACCTAGACAACCTCCCTCATCCACGTCCTGAACAGAATGGATGAACTCATGAAAGAAAGGGTGGGAAGATACAAAAAAAGCTTTGACCAAAGCTGCAAAAAATTTTAAAAAACAGGCGGATAAACATAGATCCCTTCAATCGCCTTTTAAAGTAGGGGACAAAGTATATTTGTCGACCAAGTATCTTAGGTTGAAACTGCCCAGTAAGAAGCTGGGTCCAAAATTCTTGGGTCTGTTTCCAATTTCAAAGATAACCAGTCCGGTCACTGTCCAATTAAGTCTTCCTCGAATATTGGGGAAAATTCATCCGGTATTCCATTGTAGTTCACTAAAACCAGCTACTACATCAATGATAAGACCACCGCCAATTGCTCCCCCTAAACCATTAATGGTACAGGGGGAAACACATTATGAGATTCAAAAAATTCTTGATTCTAGATTACACCGTGGCCGATTGAAATATTTGGTCTAATGGAAAGGATATCCTCTCTCGGATGCTAGTTGGGTAAAGAGTTGGGATGTTTATGCTGATCAATTGGTTAACCAATTCCATGAGGATTTTCCCCACAAACCGAAGGGTCCTTGTGGAGGGGGTAGAGCGGGTTAAGGACAATGTATTAACCCCTGTATGTGTTTTTTTTTCTTTTTGGAGGAGGAGTTTTCAAGGAGCTTTGAAATTCAGCTGACACATTTTTTTTAAGGGAGTTAGAGGAGTTGAAAAGTTCAAGGTTATTCTGTATGTCATATTAAGAAATTCCAGTTGCAGTTAATTGGTTCTTGTGATTTATGAAGTGTAAAAGTGGGAGGAGAGAAGGGAGGAGAGAAGGTGGATTCTGTGTAACACGCAAAAAAATTTCACTTTGGGAAATTGCTTTAGACATACCATGACTGTTTCTAAATAAATCAATTGGAGAGAAAATGTCTCGGAGTGATTGACATCATGGATACTTTCTAGATGCCTTACACACTACATTATTGAAATTTTTTTTGCAGTACATTACCAAGATGAAAAGGTAAATGAATTTGGCTGCTTTCTTCAGCAAGAAAACAAAAGGAGATCCAAAAGAGTCACAACCACAACCACTGGAGTCTGGGGAAAGCAGCAGCAGCACATCATCCACTCTGCAACCTGGGGAAAGCAGCCACAGCACATCATCCACACTGCAACCAGGGGAAAGCAGCAGCAGCAGCAGAAGCACATCATCAGGTACTGGAAGAACTGAGTTGGACATTGAAAGGAATCTTCCTGACTGCTGGACAATTTTAGGAGAAAATATGATGGACTGGAAGTTTCCCAGAAAAAAAATAGGTTGCAAGCATTGCAGAAGATTTGAAATTTTGACCAAAGAAAAAAGTGTTCACGGAGCTAAGGAATGGAATAATTTCCAAACTGAACCAGCAGGAAAGAGTAAAGAAGTACAGCAAGCTTCCCTCAGAAAGAAATTGAAGGAACATTTCTCATCTAAGGCTCACAACATTTGTACAGAGAAGTTGAAGCAATGTGAGCAGGATGTGATAAACAAAGGACTGGAGATGATGACTGAGAATTATTTGGGTAGTACATGTAGAGTGTTTACTACAGTCTATAGTCTGGCATAAACGTGCAGACCATTTTCATATATAGAAGATTTGATTGAACTGCAAATAAAATATGGTTTAGATTTGGGAACAGGGTTGCATTCATGTAAAACTGCAGTTGCAATAGTAGATTTCATTGCAAAAGACATTAGGAAACATTTATTTAGCAAAATTCTTAAAAAAAACTCAAAAATCTGTTTAATAATTGATGAAGCCTCAACGATATCTTCCAAACCAGTTCTTATACTGTACTTAAAAGTTGAGGAGCCAATTTTCTCACCAACAATTTTCCTTGAACTAGTAGAATTGGAAAAACAAGATGCAGAGACAATATGTTGTTCAGTTATGGAAAGTCTGAATAAAGTTGGTTTTAATAAGAACTATCTGGAGAAACATTTAATTGGATTTTGCTCTGATGATGCCAGTGCTATGCTTGGGAGAAAACCTGGGGTAAGCACTAGGATAGCCAAAGACTTTCCAAACATTATAATATGGCACTGCTTAAACCGTTGTCTGCAACTTGTTTTAGATTATTCTGTTAGGGAAATAAAGCAAGTAAATCATTTTCAAATTTTTATTGATAAAATATATTCTATTTTCCATCAATCGAATAAGAACCTAATTGATCTTAACAAAATTTCTGAACAATTTGAGATTGAAATTATAAAAATTGGTAGTTTTTGGACCAAGATGGGCTGTCTGTAGTTTAAGATCAACCCTAGCTGTGTAGCATGCTTATCCAGTGCTACATCAGTTTTTCTGTTCAAATAAAAAAATACTCCGGTATGGCTGCCTGTCTTGAAAACACATATTTTCTCACTGATTTGGCCTTGATGATTGATGTCCTAACTGAAATATCTCTTCTTTCTAATGCATTGCAAGCAAGAAACATTGACATTATAAAGGCTGAAAAACTTGTGGTAAGATCAATTAAATCATTTGAAATGCTTACAAAGGAAAAAGGTGAAATAAGGTTGATGGATTAATTACTTCAGAAACCTTTGAAAATATAAATTTTATACAAAATCATTGATTTGTAGGACTCTTCATGAAAGACTTATAGAAAGCATTGTAACTAATTTGAAGAAAACATTGATGGATTGCGAACATTTAAAAACAGGCTGCCAATGTAAAGACACTGATAAATTAAAATTTCTAAATTATTTGGAGCCAGATTATTGGAACATTGAAGAAGTAATGGTTCCATGGAGAGCAGCTGAAGAACAATTGGTTGCATTTGGTGATTTTTTTTTCTTTAAACAGCACAGAGGTGGCTACTCTGGATTTTGCTGGCTATATAAAGCCTCTAGCCTAGTTTGTGTCAATGTATTCCCTTAATTCTCTCATTTCTTTGGGTGTCATGGAATACATCTTCGGTTTTGGTAGTTTAGCCCCTTCCATGAATTCAATTGCACAGTCTGTGGGTTGGTGGGGGGGTATGCATTCTTCCTCAATGAACACTTCAGCCAGGTCCCTATAGTTCCTGGGGATCAGAGGAGTTCCAGGGGGCTGGTGTGATAGTGGTGCTGTTGCTTCACTTTAGTCAGTGGAGGCTTGCTGTGTGCGGGCCACTTCATCTGGTGGATTTGGAGGTGGTTTGGGGCCTAGCGCTAGCTTGAGTTTGCAGTAACCACCTTCCCAGGTAATGGAAGGGCACCACTTGTCTAACCAGGTGAGGCACAGGATGGCTGACTCAGTCATTTTCAGCACTACTATAAAGCGAATAAGCTCCCAGTGCTTTCCCATCTCTAGTTTCAGCTCTTCGATGACAGGCGTGGCTGGGTGCCCCTCATTAGTGACCCATCGACTTGCTCAAACTGGATAGGAGCTCTCAGGGGCTTTGTGTTAATACCCGACTTGTCTACAATGGCTGGGCTGATGAGGCAGCATGTGCAGCCAGTGTCTATTATGGTTTCTCTGTCCCCATGGGTCCCTGTCCTGGGCATGGTTATTCTTGCTTTAATCATGAAAGGGTGGATGGCTTCACTTACCATCAGGTTGTCTTCTTCATTGTCTGTGCTTTGTATTATTGGCGCATCAGTGACCAGAGTTCCTCCCTCTCCTGTGGAAGGACTCGGGGGGACCTCTACAGCTTGGCAGACAAACTTCCCTTTTTCAACCTGCCCCCTGGCTGCTCTTCTCAGCTTGGCTGGAGCAGGTGCTCTCACTTGAGGGACTGGTGCTGGTGCTAGGCACTCCAAGGCTCGAGGTCCCTGTTGTCCACAACGGAAGCACTTGATGGGGTTGGTCGTGGTCATCTTAGGTCACTCCTCAATCTGGGGGCTTTCTCTGGGGCTGCTTCTCTGGTGCAGTGCGGTGATGCTGTCTCAGTTCGTTGTCTATAGCAATAGCCATTCTGTACCACTCAGTGATCTGGTCTGGCACTCCCTGGCACAGATACATTTTTAGAAGTTCCTCATTAATGCATTCCTTGGAGGATTCGTTCAGACCAATTTTTCAACTTCCCTGCTAGGCAGCGAAATTCTTGAACAACTTCCTTTGTGGGCTGACCCCTTTGCTTGACCAGCTTGATTTCTGCCTCCACTTCTTGGGCTTGGGAGGAATCCTCGAATCAGGCCCTGAGTTCTTGCAGGTAGTCATCTACATTTTCCAACTCTGGGGCTCCTTCATCATGGAGTTGAGTAAACCATTCAGATGCTTCCTCTTCTAGGTTATTGCCTATGATGGAGACAGTTTCTCTGTCATCATGGAACTCATCCCCATAGCGATCAATGTAGGACCAGGCTCGATTCAGGAAGAAGGCGAGTTTGCCTGCGCTTCCATCAAACATCGGCTTGAATGGTGGTGGCACATTCAGTCAGATGGGATGCAGCAGTGGCAGCAGTGCCAGGGCTGGGATCACCTGGGCATGCTCTCGAACCCATCCATGAAATGCCCAGCCAGGAGGTATCTGGTCAGCTGGGGGAAGCTGTAGCTGCAGAGAAGAGCTGGCTCCTTGGTGGTGCCTCTACTGGCTTCTCTGTCTGGTATGAGTTGGGCACAGCAGCAAACGACTGGCCACTTAAGCCTCTGTGGCGGTAGTAGTTGTGTCAAGCTCAGGGTTGATGGGCTTGAAGCTCAGGTAGATTGGTCCCTTCAGGGAGGTATTTGCAGCGTGGATTGATCTTGAGCTTTTCATTCAATATTTAGTTGCTCAAAGTGATCGGGTAGCCCTTCGAACGTTTGGCTGCACACCACAGTTTGATACTGCCACTCTCCTGCCTTGTTTAAGTTGATTGCCCCAGTTGACCTCCACTGTAAGATGGCCGCTCTCAATTCTCGGGAAGTGGTTAGGGCAGGGGTTTTTGACTTGAACGGGACTGTCCTACATCTGTATATTAAACAGTCCCATTCAAGTCAAAAATTGATTTCCCCCACAACTGAAAAACCAGTAGGCCAGGGATGGGGAACCTTTTATGGCTCACTCAGGAATTCTGGGAGTTGAAGTCCATAAGTCATAAAAGAGCCAAATTTCCCTACCCCTGGGTTAGGGAACGATCAGTCAGCGGGTCTGGAAGCGCCGCTTGCCCAAACAGGTCCCTCTCCATCAGCTGGATCCCTCCTCTGGCAGCCCAGTCGGCTTGGGTCTTGTGACAGGCATCCACCTGGCACGCAATGTCCTCTACCACAGCCATCACTTGCAGTCTCCGTTGGGATCGGCAGCTTCTGACAGGGTCCTCCACAGAGATTACATTCGCGGACAAACTCCTCGGTCTTCCATTTTTTGTCCATCTTCCCTGAGTCTCTTTTGCTTCCCGGCTAAATAGACTGTTAAGAGCAAAGAAAGAATAGACAAAGGCTACAATAAAATATGGCTACATATATGTCAGCTTCAGGGTCAACAGAAGTTTGGCTTTAGGCGGTGGAGTTGTGCATAAGAAGTTACTTTCTTCGAGGTTTCATCATGGTCACGATAATGGAAAGGGAGGAGGATAGTGATGAGAAGGAGGAATGGGAAATGGCTCAAATGGGGGGAGTGCGGTGTTGGCTGTTAGCCTTGATGTGTGTGTGTGATTTTTCAGGATCAAGAGATGATTTGCTTATGAAGAAAAAAAGTAGCCAGCTCTGTGGCCCCAACTCTTGTTTATAGACTTCTCAGTGATGTCTCTTGTAGAAGTTGATTGCAAACTGGCGGGGAGGGGCATTTACTTTCTGTACTGAACTTCTCTGGAGGAGATAGTGAAAGCAGTTTGCAAGCACTACCCTTGCATTACATGAGTGGGATTTTTAATCTATGTTGGGGTTGGAACAAGAGCAAAAACATGTAATCATGTTTAAAAGCAGGGGTCTCCAAACTCCAGCTCAGCTTCCCCTTCATGAATTTCAGATTGTTTTATTTCAGCCCATTCTATCTGTTGAAAATAATAGGATTCTACCATTTCTCCTTCTCCTCTTCTTTCCTCCACATGAGATGATTGCGGAAGATAAAAACAGTATGCTGTTAAGTTTAGGAATATTTTGTACCGTGTCTTGAATGTGCTTATTCTAAAGTTATTTGTACAGGTGAAACTCAAAAAATTAGAATATCGTGCAAAAGTTCATTTATTTCAGTAATGCAACTTAAAAGGTGAAACTAATATATGAGATAAACTCATTACATGCAAAGCAAGGTAGTTCAAGCCGTGATGTGTCATAATTGAGATGACTATGGCTTACAGCTCATGAAAACCCCAAATCCACAATCTCAGAAAATTAGAATATTATCAAAAGGTTCAATATTCTAGGTTCAAAGTGTCCCACTCTAATCAGCTAATTAAGCCATAACACCTGCAAAGGGTTCCTGAGCCTTTAAATGGTCTCTCAGTCTGGTTCAGTAGGAATCACAATCATGGGAAAGACTGCTGACCTGACAGTTGTATAGAAAACCATCATTGACACCCTCCATAAGGAGGGAAAGCCTTAAAAGATAACTGCAAAAGAAGTTGAATGTTCCCAAAGTGCTGTATCAAAGTACATCAATAGAAAGTTATGTGGAAGGGAACAGTGTGGAAGAAAAAGGTGCACAAGCAGCAGGGATGACCGCAGCCTGGAGAGGATTGTCAGGAAAAGGCCATTCAAAAGTGTTGGGGACTTTCACAAGGGGTGGACTGAGGCTGGAGTCAGTGCATCAAGAGCCACCACACACAGACGGATCCTGGACATGGGCTTCAAATGTCGTATTCCTCTTGTCAAGCTGCTCCTGAACAACAAACCACGTCAGAAGCGTCTTACCTGGGCTAAAGAAAAATAGAACTGGTCTGTTGCTCAGTGGTCCAAAGTCCTCTTTTCTGATGAGAGCAACTTTTGCATCTCATTTGGAAACCAAAGACCCAGAGTCTGGAGGAAGAATGGAGAGGTACACACTGCAAGATGCTTGAAGTCCAGTGTGAAGTTTCCACAGTCTGTGTAGATTTGGGGAGCCGTGTCATCTGCTGGTGTTGGTCCACTGTGCTTCATTAAGTCCAGGGTCAACACAGCCATCTACCAGGAGATTTTGGAGCACTTCATGCTTCCTTCCACAGACGAGCTTTATGGGGATGCTGACTTCATTTTCCAGCAGGACTTGGCACCTGCCCACACTGCCAAAAGCACCAAAACCTGATTCAACGACCATGGGATTACTGTGCTTGATTGGCCAGCAAACTCGCCTGACCCGAACCCCATAGAGAATCTATGGGGCATTTCCAAGAGAAAGATGAGAGACATGAGACCGAACAATGCAGAAGAGCTGAAGGCCGCTATTGAAGCATCCTGGTCTTCCATAATACCTCAGCAGTGCCACAGGCTGATAGCTTCCATGCCACGCCACACTGAGGCAGTAATTGCTGCAAAAGTGGCCCAGACCAACTACTGAGTACATATGCATGCTTATACTTTTCAGAGGTCCGATATTGTTCTATGTACAATCCTTGTTTTATTGATTGCATGTAATATTCTAATTTTCTGAGATTGTGGATTTGGGGTTTTCATGAGCTGTAAGCCATACTCATCACAATTATGACAAATCACAGTTTGAACTATCTTGCTTTGCATGTAATGAGTCTATCTCATATATTAGTTTCACCTTTTAAATTGCATTACTGAAATAAATGAACTTTTGCACGATATTCTAATTTGTCGAGTTTCACCTGTATGTCTATATTATATTTTATATCAATCTATTAAACTTCTATTACAAAATTATCTAATCTATTACATTACCATGTCTTTTTGTCCAACCATTGATAAAACAAATCCCATATCATATAAAACTGTTTATCTTCTTGCTCTCTAATTTCAAATGTTAATTTACTCATTTCAGCACAGTCCATAATTTTCTTAATAACTTCCTCCTGCATAGGTATTTTTTCATTTTTTCCAATTCTTGGCAAATACAATTCTAGCTGCTGTTAAAACATTTACAATCAAATATTTCAGCTCTTTATTATATATTTCTGGTATAATTCCCAATAAAAAAATCTCTGGTTTAAAATCTATGTGTTGTTTTATCATTTTTTCCAACCATGTGTGGATTTTAGTCCAATATCTTTTTGCATCCAAGCATGTCCACCACATATGGTAATATGAACCAGGTATCTGATGACATTTCCAACATTTATCCGATTTGTTCTTAAACATTCTTGCGATTCTTGTCGGGGGTAGATGCCACCTCTAAAATATCTTATACAAATTTTCTTTATATGCAGTTGACATTGTCATTTTATAATTTTGAGACCACAATTTTTGCCATTTCTCTAAATCAATCCCATATCCAAAATTTTTCCCCCAAGCAATCATCATTTCTTTAACTTGTTCTTCCTCCAATTTAAATTCTAATAAATGTCCATACAATTTTTTAATTACCTTTTCATCAGTACCCATCAGAATTTTATCTAAATCAGTCAACTTATCATAGATACCTTCTGTTTTAAAATCTTTATCAAATCTAGATTGTATTTGCAAATATGAAAACCAAATCATTTTTACACCTTGTTCTTCCAACACTTGCATAGATTTAAGTTCACCCTTTTCATTCAATACCTCACCATATCTGTTTGTTCCTTTTTATATATTATTGAATAAGAAAAAGCTTCAGTGGGAGAGGGTGGAGCTGACGCCGCGATGATACTGCATGCAATCTCGGAGGTCTGAGATTGCAGCCGATATCTTTGCCTCTGGATGGTCCCAATGGATCTAAACCATCCCGAAGAGATGGTGAAAGTGAAGAGCGCATCCTGCCGATCCCAGGGACACCCCAAAGTCCCTGGTTGATCCAGGAGAAGCCCTTCTTGCCGGAGGCAGAGAGGCAGCCATCAAAGCTGCTGAAATTGGGACAGCTCCAATCGGAGGAGACTGGAAAGAGAAAGTGTGTCAGTTTGGTGAGAACTTTTTTTTTTATCATTACTCTAAGACTTAAAGGGACACCCTAAGGAAAAGGAAAAATCTGCAAAAGTTTTGACAGAACGGAATAAGCAGCGGTTTTTAAACGGAAACGTCAAAGTAAGGCTTGGCTTTTTATTTTATTTTTTCTTATTACTGGACTTCTATCATGATTTAACATTTGCTAACTGGACTGGCTTCTTTCTTATTTACATCTATTTTTTCTTCTCTTTTTTGACTTTGCAACATTTTAGGTTAGAGGCTCCCTTTAGTTACTTTTCTTTTTTATATATATATACTTTTTCTTTTTTTTAACTTCTATTACGTTTTGCCTGGGAAGGGAGGGGGAAAGTGAGAGTAAAGAAACTTTGTAACACTGCCAACTAGAGGCTTGAAAATATCTTAGATGAAGCTGAGAAAGCTGAGAAAGAAAGATCAGAGACTCCCTTTCAAGGACATTGCAACCTGATAAGATAGAGGGAAGAGCACGGGAGTGTATTATTGCAGGTGTTCTTCTGGATTTCTATCAACAATTGAAGCTTGGTTTTGAAGTCTGTGGAGAAGAGAGTTATAATAAGAGCCTTGGATGATTAAATAAAGTGCAGTGTGTTCTTTTTATTTTTTTAAGTTGTGCTACCCCTCCTTACCAGCTTTACTGTACTCTTTTTTTTAAAAAAAAAAGCCTTTATTTTTGTAATATTTCCATTTTTGCTTTTTATTTTAAAGGGAAAGCCTCAAAAAAAATTTAATTTTTTTTTCCCTTCTTCTCTGGGATTTCTTCCTTTTTCCATCCATACTTTTGGTTCATTTTTATGTTTTTATTTTTCTATTTTTGAGACCTTTTAATTGGATTAAGGTGGTGAAGAACCTGAAGAATTTTTTTTCTCCTTTTCTTTTTTTGTTCTTTTTTTAAAAAAAAATGTTCCTCCCCTTCCTTTTCACTTAACTATTGATTGGATTAAGGCTTAGAAGAACCTGAAGAAATTTTCTCTCCTTTCTTTTTTTTATTATTATTGGGCTTTTTGCCTTCTACCATTTTTATTCTTCATCTTGGATTATAATTGGCTACTTCACAATTGGATTAAGGTTCAGAAGAACCTGAAGAAATTTTTTCTCTACCATTTTTATTTTTTATCTTGGATTATAATTGGCTACTTCATAATTGGATTAAGGTTCAGAAGAACCTGAAGATCTTCAATTGTTTAAAATGAGCAGGAAATTTATAGCTTCTGGCTCCTCAACTTCAACTTCTGCCTCCCCACCTGGAGGACAACGTTCAATCCAGACAATGTTGAAGCAAGACAAGAACAAGAAAAAGTGACCTTACAGATGATTATGCAAGGAATCTAAGAACTTAAAACAAAATCAGACACTATTGAAAAGAGAATAGAGAACATTGAACAAAGAACAGAGAAAACTGATGAAAAAGTGGAGAATATTCAACAAATGATGGGGAAGTATGATGAGAGATTCCAAAAAATTGAAGAAGAAGATAAACAAAGAGACAAAAAGATTGGATACATTGATACCAGATTAACAGTGGTTGAACAAGATAAAAGTGGGATGCTGAAATGAGAGATGGACAGATCAGAATTTTATCTCAGATTTCAAAACATAGAGGAAGAAAAAGGACAAAATCTAGCTGATATAATGATAGAAATATTGGCTGAAGCTTTGGAAATAACAGAAGAGAAGATGATGGATGGAGTAGATGAAGTATATCGAGTTTTTACAAGATATGCAATGAGAAATAATCTACCAAGAGAAGTTCATATCAGATTTACAAAAAAAGCCATTAAAACACAAATATTGCAAGTGGCAAGAGAGAAAACGCTGAAATATAAGGGCAAGGAGATTGTGGTTTTAAAACAAATACCCAGAAAAGTGAGAGAGATAAGAAGAGAATACCGATTTTTAACTAAAATGTTACTGAAAAAAGAAATGAACTACAGATGGCTAATTCCAGAAGGATTAATGTTTACATGGCAAGAACAGAGACATAGAATTGATTCAATTGAGAAAGCAGAATTATTCTACGCAGAATTTTTTGGAAAGAGAGAGGAAGAGGCAGAAAAAGAGGTTTCATTAATTGAATTTCAAGAGGACCAAATGGAGACTGAAAAAGAAGAAGGCGCAGTAGGTGGACAGGTGGAAACTAAAGAACAACGTGAACCAAGATCCACGAGAGCTACCAAACCTAACTACGAAGTATAATCATGGAAGAGAAAAAACTGATTACAATGAATATAAATGGACTTAATTCGGCTGTTAAAAGAAGGAAAATTTTTCATAAATTAGAGAAATTAAAATTTGATATAATTTGTCTACAAGAAGTACACATTAAAAAACAATATGAACAATTGTTGGTCCAGCCAAAATTAGGGAAAATATTTACTTCTCTGACTCAATGTAAGAAAAGAGGAGTGGTTTTATATATTAAAGAGACCATCTCAGCAAAATTGATTCATACTGATGAAGATGGAAGAGTATTAATGGTGGAAATAATGGATAATAATATGAAAACATTCCTGATTGCAATTTATGCTCCGAATGATAAACAAGAAGAATTCTATAAACAATTACATATGAAAATAATTGAACTGGACTATGTTAATATAGTTATGATGGGAGATTTCAATGGAATTGTAGACAACAAATTGGATTATACAGCAACAATAACAAAACAAAATAGAAAGACTCTCCCTAAATCCTTTTTTAAAATGACAGATGAAATAAACTTCAAAGATATATGGAGAGAAAGAAATGCTAAAACCAAACAATATACTTTTTACTCAAATAGACATTTATCATGGTCCAGAATAGATATGATTTGGATTTCAACAGAACTAATATCTAATATTCAAGAAACAAATATTGAAACAAGTACTTGGGCAGACCACAATCCAGTGACAATTAAATGGAAAGGACAAAAAAGAAGATCGAGATGGACATTAAATAATACTATTATAAAGGAAAAAGACTTCACACAGCGCATGGAGAAAGAATTGGCCTTTTTCTTTAGAGAAAATAAAAAAGAAGATACCTCAATTCAGAATGTATGTGATACAATGAAGGCATATGCCAGAGGCTTGATAATAGACTATACAAGGAAAAGGAACATCAGGAAAAGGCAAGCCACTAAAGTTTTAGAAGATGAGCATAAAAGACTTGAAAAAGAACTACAGAAAACACCACAGAAAAAAAGACATTAAACTAAAATTGGACATAATTAAACACAAAATGGGTCAAATAGAGAAAGAAGAATTAGCACAGAAAATTAGAAGTGCTAAACAGAACTACTTTGAAGATGCAAACAAACCAGGTAGATGGTTAGCATGCAAATTGAGAAAGGAGAAAGAATCAAGGAAAATATTGCAGTTAATAGATGATCAAGGTCAAGTTTGCTACGGCAATAAAGAGAAAAAGGAAATTATTCAAGACTTCTATGGGCAACTATATAAGCAAGAGAATATTGATGAGGAAAGAGTCAAACAGTACTTACAGAATGCTAATCTACCTAAGATACCTAAAGAGACTGAAGAAATGTTAGAAAGCAATATAACAATGATGGTATTAACTGAAGCACTTAAGAAGCAAAATAATGGAAAGTCACCAGGTCCAGATGGGCTTCCAGCAGAATTTTATAAAACATTACAAGAATCGCTGAGCCTTCCATTGTTAGAAGTCATGAACGAAGCTATGTCAAAGAAGAAGATACCTAAAACATGGTCAGAAGCCTATATTACACTTATTCCAAAAGAAGAGGCTGATCCACTGCAAATTAAGAATTATAGACCTATTTCTTTACTAAATGCAGACTATAAAATTTTTGCTTCAATTTTGGCAGAAAGACTTAAAAAATACTTAATAATTTTATTCATCCTGATCAAAATGGATTTCTGCCAAAGAGACAAATCAAAGATAATATGAGAGCAATTTTGGATACTTTGGAATATTATGAGGCACACCCCGAAAAGCAAATGGCTTTGATATTTTTAGACGCACAAAAGGCATTTGATAATGTGAATTGGAGATTCATGCTATTATTATTGGAACAGATGGGTTTCACCAGAAAATTCATTCAAGCAATAGAAGCCATATACCATAAGCAAATGGCAAAGGTAATGATAGAGGGAGAATTGACAGATTCCATCAATATAAGAAAAGGTACAAGGCAAGGATGCCCACTATCACCTTTGCTATTTGTATTAACTTTGGAAGTGTTGAATAGAAATATTAGAGACGATAAGAGTATAAAAGGAATGAAAATTAAAAAGAAGAATTTAAGTTGCAAGCCTTTGCAGACGATTTGGCTTTCATTTTAGAAGACCCTTTAGAAACAGCAACAAAATTATTGGAAAAGATAGAGGCATATGGTAAGGTGGCTGGTTTGAAAATAAATAAAGATAAAACAAAGATCTTGACAAAGAATATGCTACTAAGACAAAAAGAAGAACTGGCAGACCTATTGAAAATTCAAGTCATGAATAAGGTTAAGTATTTGGGGATACATTTGACAGCAAGATGTAGTACATTAAAAGAGAATAATTACATTAAACGTGAACAACAGATAGCGTTAGATTTGATGAAATGGGAAAATCTACAATTGTCATAAATAGGGAGAAACTCAACAATCAAGATGAATATTTTACCCAAAATTTTATATTTGTTTCAAACAATACCAATTAGGCTTGGAAAGGACTACTTTGAAGATTTAAATAAAATTGTGTTGAAATATATATGGCAAGGTAAGAAAGCGAGAATAAAGTTAAAACTCTTGCAAGATGCTAGAATTAGAGGAGGATTTGGTTTGCCTAATTGGGAGTTGTACTACCAAGCTACAAACCTGATGTGGGCTAAGGAATGGATAACATTAAGAAATACTAGATTGTTGACATTAGAAGGACATGATTTGTTGTTGGGGTGGCATGCTTTTCTATGGTATAAGGGAACTAAAACACAGGGGTATTTTAGAAGACATTATATACGGGAGTCTCTGTGGTTAAATTGGGAGAAGATTAAAAGACAATGCTATTTGAAAATTCCAGTCTGGTTATTGACTATTGAAGCATTTTCCTACCCCATAATATATAAGAAGAAACAAACAGTTAGATATGGGGAAATATTGGATGAAAAGGGTGAACTTAAATCGATGCAAAATCTAGAGGAACAAGGTATAAAGATGAATTGGTTTTCATATGCACAAATACATTCAAGGTATGGTGAAGATCTCAAAACAGAAAGATTTTATGACAAATTGACTGACTTAGATAAGATTTTGACAGGTACTGATGAAAAGGTGATTAAAAAATTGTATGGTTATTTATTGGAAATTAAACTAGAGGAAGAACAAGTTAAAGAAACTATGATTGTTTGGGGGAAGAATTTTGGATATGGGATTGATCTTGAGAAATGGCAAAAATTGTGGTCTCAAAGTTATAAAATGACAATGTCAACAACATATAAAGAAAATTTGTATAAGATGTTTTACAGGTGGCATTTTCCCCCGACAAGAATATCAAGAATGTTCAAGAATACATCCGAAAAATGTTGGAAATGTCATCAGATACCTGGTTCATATTACCATATGTGGTGGACCTGTGAGGATGCTAGAAAATACTGGACTAAAATCTGCATGTGGTTGGAAAAAATGACAAAGAAACATATAGACTTGAAACCAGAGATATTTTTATTGAGAATTTTACCTGATACATACAGTAAAGATTTAAAATATTTGATTGTAAATGTATTAACAGTGGCTAGGATTGTATTTGCTAAAAATTGGAAAAATGAGAAAATACCATTGCAGGAAGAAATTATTAAGAAAATATTGGAATGTGCTGAAATGAGTAGATTGACATTTGAAATTAGAGAACAAGAGGATAAACAATTTTATAAAATTTGGGACCTTTTCTATCAATGGTTAGATAATAAAATACAATAATAGAATACCTAGAATTTTAGAAAATAATGAATATATAAAGATGTATTTCTTTTTTTGTTATCATATCTATAAAATGTTTCTAGGATAGATTTGGGAGGATTATATGAATTGTTATAAAATAAACTAAGTAAATTATAGTTATCTCGCAAAGTATGAATGAACAAAATTATAGTCAAATGATTGTTTGATACTGATACTAGGGTATTCAATTTTTTATTGATAATATGAGTTATTATGCAATGTAACTGTAATTGAGACTATGAAATTGATGCACAAAAAAATTGTAAACCAACCGACACACTGCTTGTACATTTATGAAAGAAAGTTGGATGTTTTTATGTTTTGTTTGTTTTTGTTTGTCTTTAAAAACCAATAAAACTTGTTTTTTTTTTTTAAAAAGAAAAAGCTTCAGTGGTAGATATCCATAATGGAATTTTTAAGTAGTATTGTCTTTTTATCTTCTCCCAATTCAAAAACAGTGTCTCTCGAATGTAATGTCTTTTAAAATACCCCTGTGTTTTAGTTCCCTTATACCAGAGGAAGGCATGCCATCCCAGTAGCTAGTCATGCCCTTCTAAAGTCAATAGTCTACTGTTCCTTTACCCACATCAGATTTGTCGCCTGGTAATATAACTCCCAGTTGGGCAAGGCAAACCCTCCTCTTGTTCTCGCATCTTGTAACAGTTTGAGTTTTATTCTCGCTTTCTTACCCTGCCAAATATATTTCAGCACAATTCTATTTAAGTCTTCAAAAAACTCTTTCCCTAATCGAATTGGAATTGTCTGGAATAGATATAAAATTCTAGACAAAATATTCATCTTAATTGTAGATATTCTCCTAATCAATGATAGTTGTAAGTTTTCCCATTTTGTCAAATCTGTTGCAATCTGCTGTTTGAGTTTAAGATAGTTATCCTGCTTCAATGTGCTACATCTTGGTGCAATGTATATCCCTAAATACTTAACCTTATTTGTGACCTGTATTTCTAAAACTTCTTCCAACTCTTTCTTTCATCTTGCTAACATATTCTTTGTTAATATCTTTGTTTTATCTTTATTTATTTTCAAACCTGCTACTTTTCCATATTATTCTATTTTTTCTATTAATTTAGGTGCTGTTTCCAATGGATCCTCTAATATAAATACCAGGTCATCTGCAAAGGCTTGCAATTTATACTCTTCTTTTTTGTTTTTCATTCCTTTTATTTCTTTTTCTTCTCTAATATTCCTATTCAACACTTCCAATGTTAACACAAACAGCAGAGGCGACAGTGGACAACCTTGTCTAGCCCTTTTCTTATATCTATGGATTCTGTTAATTCTCCATTTACCATAACCTTTGCAGTTTGTTTATGTTATATCGTTTCAATGGCTTGAATAATTTTTTTACCAAAGCCCATTTTTATCAATTGCAGTAACATGAATCGCCAACTCACATTGTCAAAGGCTTTTTGTGCATCTAAAAACATCAAGGCCATTTGCTTTTCAGGATGTGCCTCATAGTATTCCAAAGTTTCCAGAATTATTCTCATATTGTCTTTGCTTTGTCTCTTTGGCAGAAATCCATTTTGATCAGCGTGAATAAAATTATTTAAGTATCTTTTCAGTCTTTCTGCCAAGACTGAAGCAAAAATTTTATAATCTGAATTTAATAGGGATATAGGTCTATAATTTTTAACTTGCTGCGGGTCTGTATCTTCCTTCAGTATAAGTGTAATATATGCTTCTGACCATGTTTTGGATATTCTCTTCTTTGACATTACTTCGTTCATGACTTCTAATAGTTGAAGATTCAATATTTCCTGGAAAGTCTTATAAAGTTCCGCTGGCAATCCATCTGGGCCTGGTGCTTTTCCAACATTCTGTTTTTTTTAAGGCTTCTGTTATTTCCATCATCGTTTATGTTCCCTTCTAGCATTGTTTCAATATCTTTGGGTATCTGGGGTAATTTCGCTTTCTGTAAATATTGCTTAACTTTTTCTTCTTGAATATTCTCTTGATAATACAGTTTTCCATAGTAATCTTGTATAATTTTTTTCTTCTCCTCATTTTCATAACAAACATGTCCTTCTTCATTTATTAGTTGGCTAATCCTTGATTCTCTTTCCTTTCTCAATTTATGGGCTAACCATCTGCCTGGTTTGTTTGTGTCTTCAAAGTAATTCTGTTTAGCATTTTTAATTTTTTGTGCTAATTCCTCTTTTTCCATTAGTCCCATTTTATATTTAGTTATGTCCATTTTAATTTTAATGTCTTTTTTTGTGGGAACTTCTGCAATTCTTTTCCAGTCTCTTGTAGTCATCTTCCAATATTTTGAAAGTCTTTTTCTGTTTAATGTTTCTTTTCCTTGTATAGTCTATTATCAAGCCTCTTGTGGAGGCCTTTGGGTTGCATGTTCTTGTCATGACGGACAATGTTGCCACAAAAGCCCAGATCAACAGACAAGGGGGCACCAGGTTCTTATTGCTTATGACAGAAGCGGAAGCCCTGGGCAGATGGGCTGAGCGGCACCTTCTATCTATCAGAGCTGAACACATCTCTGGCTCGGATACTGTGTAGGCAAATTGGCTTAGCAGGACCTCCATTGACCACTCCAAATGGAGTTTACATCCATCTCTCTTTCATCAAATTACACAAAGATTTGGATTGCCAGTGGTAGATTTGTTTGCCACCCCTCTTAATGCCCAATTGCCCAGGTTTTTCACTAGATATTTCACCCAGGGGTCAGAAGGGACCAACGCCTTGTGTTGTAGCTGGCCTCCTGGCTTGTTGTACACCTTTCCTCCATTGCCACTGCTCTTGACTGTGATTCGAAAAATCTTGTTGGAAAAAGCTGAGGTAATATTCGTGGCTCCCTATTAGCCTCATCATCTGTGGTTCGCTGATTTGAAGGGTCTCTCAGTGGCCCACCCTTGGCGGATTCCTGAGGAGGACGTCTCTCTTCTTCAGGGGTCCCTGATTCATCTGGAGCCCCAGTGGCTACATCTGGCAGTTTGGTGATTGAGTGGGGTGTCTTAAAAAGCGCCCACCTCTCCAATGAGGTGATTAAAACCTTCCAGGCCTCCAGGAGACCCTCAACCATCCGTATTTATGAGGCTACATGGCAATCCTTTTCTACTTGGTGCGCCAAAGCTAACATTTCACCATTGCAGGCCTCAGTGGCTACTGTTTTGGAATTTCTACAGGCAGGCCTGGATAGGAGCCTTGCCCACAACACCCTTCGCAGGCAGGTGATGGCTATCTCATCGGTGTTGACTTGTGGAAAATTAGTATGTTTGTCTCAGCACCCTACTCTCCGTAGGTTCCTCAGAGGTGTGACCAGCCTTTGTCCTCCTATGGTACATAGGTACCCTACTTGGGATTTGCTCAAGGTCCTGCAGTCCCTTACAAAACCTCCATTTGAACCACTCTGACAGTCCAGCCTGCACCTTCTTACACTGAAAGTGGCATTGTTAGTGGCAGTTACTTTGGCGAGGAGAGTTTCTGAGTTGATCGCCCTCTCAGTTTGTCCTGATCTCTGTCTCTTCCATCCCCACCAGGTGGTTTTACGCTTGGACCCGGCCTTTATTCCGAAGGTCAACACCTCCTTCCACAGAGCTCAGGAACTGTTTCTCCCAGATTTTTGTCCTCATCCGGTCCATGAGTTGGAGAAGGCTTGGCATACATTGGATGTACGCAGAGCCTTAAAGATTTATATTAAACGAACTGCTGAATTCTGCAGGATGGAATCTCTTTTTTGTTCCTTCCAATCTTCAACATTGGGAGGAAAAGTGACTCCATCCACAATAAGTAGATGGATCAAAGCATGTATAGCTCAAGCCTATTCCAGTCAGTCCCTTCCGGTACCTAGGGGCATCACAGCACACTCCACTCGTAGTGCTGCGACTATGGTGGCTTGTGCAACACAAGCACCGGTAGAAGAGGTCTGCAGAACAGCTACGTGGACATCACCTTTGCCTTTCATCCGCCACTACTGTCTGGACTCCTTCGCTTCAGTGGATGTGGTGTTTGGAAGATTGGTCCTGCGACAGGTTGTTTCGGACTGTGGAGGCCAGGACAAATCTTAACCGTTCCGCAGACAACCCTGCTTTGGTATGTCTCATCCTGACCTGTTTTAGCCTTACAAGGGAGAATGGGCGTTGTTTACCTGAATGCCAGTTCTCCTTGTTAGGCAAGTCAGGTCAGCCCCACCCTTTGGGAAGGGGTCCGGCCAAGAGACCTATGAGAGGGTGTTCCGATAACGTTCTTGTTGTTTTTTCCCCCTTTTCTTAGAGGTAATTTGGTCTGTTGCAATGACTTCGCAGAACTGGGGAGGAGTTACCCCAGTGGTGGGATTCAAATTTTTTTACTACTGGTTCTATGGCCATGGCTTATTTGGTGGGTGTAGCTTGGTGGTCATGTGACTGTGGGCATGGCTTGGTGGTCACGTGATTGGGTGGACATGGCTTGGTGGTCATGTGACTGAGTGGGTGTGGCCAACTTAATGTCACTCATGTCAAGGGCTGCCTCGCCTGGCCCCTCCCCTCCCAGCCATTCCTTGTCACACCCAGCCTCAATGTATCTATAGTTCTGTAAAAATGTTGTTCACCTTTTTTTGACTTTATTATCTACATACTATAGATGTATTTTCATGGACCACTGAAAGGAGGAAATGACTCACATGCTTTGCCCAAGAGTGCGATAGGCAACAGGCTTTTAAGGGGCTGCCAGAAAGAAGGGGGGGATGTATTTTCCAAAGCACCAGAAGGCAAACAAGAAGCAATGGATGGAAACTGAACAAAGAAAGAAGCAACCTAGAAAAAAGGAGAAACTTCCTGACAGTAAGAACAATTAACCAGTGGACCTGCTTGTCCCCAGAAGTTCTGGGTGCTCAATCGCTGGAAATTTTTAAAAGACTGGACAGCCATTTCTCTGAAATGGTATAGGGTTCCCCCTAAAGTCCCTTCTAAGTGTTATTCTGTTATTCTGATACCTTTCCCAGGACCTCTACTCAGAGTTTGGCATCCTCAGTTTTCCTGCCTGAGCAGGGGCTTGGACTAGAAGACCTCCAAAGTCCCTTTAAACACACATGTATTTAGGCTGTGCACTATAGACATTGAATGCATGTAAACCCTGAAAAAAATGTGGTAGCCCTGGACAGTAGAATCACTCTAGGTGTAGGGACAGTGTAAAATATTAACACTTTCTTTTTCTTTCTTTCTCTTTCTTTCTCTTTCTTTGTCTCTTTCTGTCTTTCTCTCCCTTCCTTTCTTTCTCTCTCTCTCTCTCTCACACACACCACACACACTCTCTCCCTATTTCTCTCTCTCTCTCTCTTTCTTTCTTTCTTTCTTTCTTTCTTTCTTTCTTTCTTTCTTTCTTTCTTTCTTTCTCTTCCTCTTTCTTTCTTGTTCTTTCTTTCTTTTCTCTCTCTCTCTCTCTCACACACAAACCCATCAGCTTTCATTCCCTCTCACTCCAGCCACTTTACTCACAAGGGGAAATGAATCCAGCATTGGGGAAGTTTTTCAAGTTAACGAACATGCATTTGCAGCTCATTTAAACTTCTCTGTGGCTGGATGTCCTCCCCCACCTCCTCCAGCCTTCATTCCCTCTCACTCCAGACACTTTACTCACAAGGGGAAGCAATACTTCTAGTGTCCATGAAGAATCAAGCCTTAGAGCAGTTTTGCAGGTTAACAGACTGCTGTTCCATCCACAGTCATGCGTTTTCAAGTGGCTGCTTGAAAATGCATGGCTAGGGCGGAGGAGCAGTCCTCCTTTTAACTGGGGCGAGCAAGCAGAAATTGGGTGACAGGGTTGGGGGCATGGCGAGCCAGATATTGCTACTGGTTTAGCGACCCACACCAAATTCTTGCTACCGGTTCGCCCGAATAGGTGCGAACTGGCTGAATACCACCTCTGAGTTACCCAGAGTGGGCGGAGCTAGGCTAATAAGCCTTTTACACAGACTCAGTCCTTAGCAGCTAAAGAGCAGTAACACCCATCCTGACCTGTCTTGCCTAACAAGGAGAACTGGCATTTAGGTAAACAATGCCCAATTTGCTACAAATAAAAAAAAAAAGACCGATATCATTGTTAAATGTAGACTATAAAATCTATGCCTTAATAATTGAAGAGAGACTGAGAAGATTCTGGAATGATTTTATACACATATAGACCAGAATGGATTTGTCAGGTTCCAAGAGATGCAACCATCATAAAACAAACTCTGAGGCATTTCGATTCCTCAAAGAATGCATTTATTAGAATATATCATCTTGGCTCTAACTTGTGGAAAGCCAGTACTGAAAGTTTCCCAGCTTTCCACATCAATATAACTTGAATTCTTTCATTTTTCCAAAACAATAGGTCACATTGTCCAACCAGGATGTGAAAGGATTTTTACTCAAGAGGCAAATCAAAAATAATATGCAAATGATTCTGAATACACTGGAATACTATGAGACACATTCTGGAAAGCAGATGGCATTGATTTTTTCTTGATGCACAGAAAGCTTTTGACAATTTGAGTTGGCAGTTTATGTTTTTACAACTAAAATATATGGACTTCAGAGAGAAATTTATTAATATGATTAAGACACTATACCATAAACCAGGGGTCTTCAAACTTGACAGCTTTAAGACTTGTGGACTTCAACTCCCCGAATTCCTCCTCCAGTCATGTTAGCTCAGGAATTCTGGGAGTTGAAGTCTACAACTCTTAAACATAACAAGTTTGAAGACCCTTGCCATAAACAAACAGCAAAGGTTGATTATAAATGGTGATATGACTGAGAATTTTAATGTAATGAAAGGTACAAGGCAAGGTTGTCCTTTATCCCCACTGTTATTTATATTAACCTTAGACATATTAGCCAGAAACGTTAGACAAGATAGTGAAATAAAAGGTATGAGAACAAAGAAGGAGTATATGTTACAGGCCTTCAATGATGATTTGGTGTTCATTCTAGAAGATCCACAGGAAACAGGACTTAAATTAATTGCAAAGATAGAAGAATATGGTGCAGTTGCAGGATTGAAAATAAACAAAGAGAAAACAAAAATATTGGTTAAAAATTTCACAGATAAACAGAAGAGAGAATTTACAAGATACTGTATTTCAACCACTGATTTTTTGCATCAAATTATTACTTATATTCTGTTATATAAAATGTATATCTGCCAATATTCCCCCTATTTCTTATTTCTACCTCTAT
>NW_020769556.1:296537-347145 GCF_900518735.1 Pseudonaja textilis
AACGTTTCGATGAAGTCTCATTCATCATCTTCAGGCTTCTGTCTCCGGCTCTGTGCTTTTCAGAGTAATGTGAGATTGCAGCTGCTTCCTCCTTTTAACTGCCAGTGGGGGTGGGACTTGATTGGGTGGGGGCTTGGCTGTGTTCTGATTGGGTGGGGGTGTGTTCTCATTGGTAGAGGGTTTGGTTGTGTTCTGATTGGTTGGGGGGTTAGCCGTGTTCTGATTGGTTGGAGGCGTGTTCTGTTCAGGTGGGGGCTTGGCTGTGCCCCGGTTAGTCTTAGTTGCTGGGGGATTTGAACTGGTGAGTTGTGATCTTGCTGTTTGGCTTCTAGTTCGTGGTCCTGTTGCATCTTCATAGTGGGTGTCGGTTTGCTTCATGTATGGCTCGGAGGGGTTTGAAGTGGGTAGTGATGCAGCTGTAGTGCAGCTTCTGGTCCATGGTCCAATCAAGTCCCACCCCCACTGGCAGTTAAAAGGAGGAAGCAGCTGCAATCTCACATTACTCTGAAAAGCACAGAGCCGGAGACAGAAGCCTGAAGATGATGAATGAGACTTCATCGAAACGTTGCCTAGATACTTCGAATCTTACGCGGGAGAAAACCCGAACAACCAAAGATCCATATATATATATATATATATATTTGTTTTCTGAGGTTCTCGCGGGTATTTGTATGTGGATCTTTGGTTGTTCGGGTTTTCTCCCGCGTAAGATTCGAAGTATCTAGGCAACGTTTCGATGAAGTCTCATTCATCATCTTCAGGCTTCTGTCTTCAGCTCTTGCTTCTCAGAGTGATGTGAGATTGCAGCTGCTTCTTCCTTTTTTTCCTCTAAAGTTAGGGTTTAAATAAAAAAGAATCTTCTCACCCAGCTCCAATCACTATTCATCTACACTGCACATCTGCACATTTCTTTTTTGCCTCGGCTGTCCCAGCTTCATGGCAGCCATGATGGCTGCCTCTTCTTGTCATGGAGACGGAAGAAGCCCCGAGTCCAGCAGGAGAGTTGCTGCTTTCCGTGACCTGCAGGGCACCCCTCTTTTCTTCACCACCCCATAGGATGGCTTTAGCTCCTTTCTGAGCCCTCCAACGGGGAGAACTCAGTGCAGGAACACGGAGAGCCACTCCTCATGTCCAATCTCACCGCGATGTCAGCCAGAGGTTCCCTCACTCTTTTTGAAAGTTTCTAGTGATGGAGCACCCACTACTTCTGAAGGCAAGCTATTCCATTGGTTAATTGGTCTCACCCTTAGGAAATTTCTCCTTAGTCCTAGGTTGTTTCTTTGGTTAATTTCCATCCATTGTTTCTTGTCATGCCTTTTGGTACTTTGGAAAGTAGATGGACCCCCTCATTTTTATAGGAGCCCCTCAAATATTGGAACAGTGCTATTTTATTGTGCTATTTCATTCTGAGTTGAGGAGATGTTTGGCAAAATTGATTAAATGGAAAAAGGGCATGGTTTGCTTTTTAAAGCCTGTCAGCACTTCTTTAGATAAAAAGTGAAAGATCATTAAAAAGGCCACCAGTAGGGCAATTTTTACAGTCAATTTGAAACAATCTCAAAATTTCCAATGGAAAGAGCACATAAAAGAGGCATGGATGACTTTACTACCTTTCTGTAGTTGACCAGGTTGTGCCAGTTTGATGAAAGGTGGATGTCTCAGCTCTCTTCTCCTTGAGATCCTCTGCTTTTTGCACCCTGGTGCCTCCACATTTCTGTCTTAATGTAGCTGCTTAGTGATTTCTGCTGCCATTCCCTGTCAGACACATGGTTGTGTTTACCTGATGTTTTCCCACATAGCCCAGACATGTTATACAGGTAAGAATTTCACAAGCTATTCCATCATTGAAGAATAAACCAAAAAGTAGAGAAAAATAAAGTGGGTAAAAATGAAATAAATGCAGTAGCGTAAGGCATGTGACAAGGCAGGCAGTACCCTTTCTCCTTTAGAAGGACAACATTCTCACAAATGATTTGTTTATTTTGTTAGATGTTTATCCTGTCTTTATTACTTTATAAGGAACTCAAGGTGGAGAACTTATCTAATATTCCTTCTTCCTCTTAGTTTACCCACAACCACAATCTAAGAAGTGGTTTGGTCTGGGAGAGGGTGACTGGTCACTCAGCCATTTTTTCAAGCCTAAAATGGGGCTAGAACTCAGAGTCTCTTGGTTTCTAGGCCATCACCTTAACCACTACTTTGTTTAAAAAGGATGAAGAAATGTCAAAATAACTTGGAAGAATTGCATGCAAAAACAGGGTTAGAGGAAACAAACTTGTAAAGCTGCAAACATCACAGATAACATTTCAGAATAATCTCCCATAGAATGATGCAAAAGACAAGAGAGGTTGTAGCAAATTACATCTGAGATGGACCTGTTAGTAGGAAAGGAGACTAGAATGTGCAGTAATACTTTGCAAGATGCATCAAACTTGAAGTCAAGATGTTTGTTATTTATTTGCACAAGGCGAGCATTCTTTTTATTTGAAAACTACTTGCTCCAGTGAGGTGAGCGGCCAGGTGTGACAAAGAGTGGCTGGGAGGGGAGGGGCGAGGAGAGGCTGGGTGAGATGAGGAGCCCCTCAATGTGAGTGATGTCGAGTTGGCCATGCCCACCCAGTCACACCTACCCAACCAGTCATTAGGGCAGAGAACCAGTTGTTAAATTATTTGAATCCCACCACTGGATGGGCTGCACCTCACAAAGACTGGGAAGAATGTTTTTGGAAAACAACTGGCTCAACTTATCGGGAGGGCTTTAAAATAAAATTGAGGGGGGAGGGTGACCAATCTTTAGGATCTCCAGGACCTAATTCCAAGCAAAAAACCCTAGAAAGCAAGTCAAATAATGAAGTAAGGAGGGATGGGAAGGAAGACAAACTCAAACACCAAATAGGAGACGTAGGAAGCATACCCAGAGTCAGACATTTTCTTTTTAGAAAAAAAGAATGACATGGCCATAGGTGTATATTATAGGCCACCCAATCAAACAGAAAAAACAGATGTCCTTTTTGCCAACCAACTAACAAACATATGCAGGAAACACACAACAATAGTAATGGGGGACTTCAATTATCCTGATATCAATTGGAAAACTAATTCTGCACCAAGTGAGAAATTAAATAAGTTCCTAACCAACCTAGCTGACAACTTTGTTGTCCAAAAGGTAGAGGATGAAACTAGAGGGACAGCCATACTGGACTTAATTCTTACAAACAGAGAAGAAGTGATAGAGGGAGTTGAAACTACAGGAACCTTGGGTGAGAGTGACCATGTCATACTAGAATTCAACATAACACAAACACAAGCAACAGAACATAATGACACCAGAGTCTTGGATTTTAAAAGAGCTGATTTCAATAAACTAAGAGAGAACTTGGGAAAGATTCCATGGATGAAAATCCTAAAGGGGAAAACAACTCAAGAATCTTGGAAAACTCTAAAAAGTATGATCATAGAAGCCCAGACCAGCACAATACCCCTGAGAAAGAAAAACAAGAAATCCAAGAAGAAACCAGCATGGCTGCACAAAGATCTCTCTGGAAAATTGAAGGAAAAAAGGACAAGTACAAAAAATGGCAAGAAGGACATGCAACTAAGGTAGAATATCAGCAGATAGCCAGAATCTGCAGAGACGAAGTCAGAATAGCAAAGGCTCAGAACGAACAAAGACTTGCAACAAAAGTCAAAGATAATAAAAAAGTTTCTTCCAACATATAAATAACAAGAAAAAAAATCAAGGAAGCAGTCAGTCCACTAAAGAGAGAAGATGGCAAGGAAGTAACAGGCAACAGAGAGAAAGCAGAACTGCTTAACTCATTCTTTGCATCCGTCTTCATGCAAAAAGAAACTGTAGCTCAACCCATCAAAAACATAACTGTAAAAAACAGACCAGAAATAAAAGTTAAAATAAGCAAAAAAATAATAAGAAAACACCTGTCTGATCTTGATGAACACAAATCACTGGGGCCTGATGGATTACATCCCAGAGTTTTAAAGGAGCTGGCAGAGGTCATCTCAGAACCACTGCACCATATCTTTCAAAAATCCTTAAGCACCGAGGAACTACCAGAGGACTGGAAAAGAGCTGATGTCATACTCATCTTCAAAAAAGGGAAAAAAACAGACCCAGGAAACTATAGACCAATCAGCCTAACATCAATACCCGGGAAGATACTGGAAAAGATAATAAAAACCCAGATCTGCCAACATCTAGAAACAAGTAAAGTAATAACTAGCAGTCAGCATGGGTTTGTTAAGAACAGATCATGCCAAACCAATCTTATTTCATTCTTCAATATAGTGACTAAATTAGTAGACCAGCAAAATACTGTGGACATAATATATTTAGATTTCAGCAAGGCATTCGACAAAGTAGACCACAACCTATTTCTTAGTAAGCTAGACAAAAGTAGAATAGATAGCACCACCACTAGATGGACTTGCAACTGGCTGACAAACCGTACTCAACGAGTAGTCCTTAATGGGTCCAAGTATAAATGGAGGGAAGTAAGCAGTGGGGTGCCACAAGGTTCCGTCTTAGGCCCAGTACTCTTCAATATCTTCATTAACGACTTAGATGAGGGAATAGAAGGGGAACTTACCAAATTTTCAGGTGATACTAAGATGACAGGAATAGTTAACACCCAAGAAGATAGGCTCAAGATCCAGATGGATCTTGACAGACTAGAACACTGGGCTGTATCTAACAAAATGAAATTCAATGTAGAGAAAAGTAAAGTCCTACACTTAGGCAAGAAAAACCAAAAGTACACATATAGACTGGGTGAAACCAGGCTCAATAGCAGTAACTGTGAGAGGGATCTTGGAGTCTTAGTGGACAACCAGCTGAATATGAGCCAGCAATGTGCAACAGCAGCCAAAAAAGCTAATGCAATCCTAAGTTGTATTAACAGAATGATACAATCGAGATCAAGAGAGGTACTAATACCACTCTATAAAGCCTTAGTAAGACCACACCTAGAGTACTGCATCCAGTTTTGTTCACCACATTATAAAAAAGATGTTGAGACTCTAGAAAAAGTAGAGAAGAGCAACCAGGATGATGAAGGGACTGGAAACTGAAACATATACAAAGAACGGTTGCAGGAACTGGGCTTGGCTAGTCTAGTAAAGAGAAGGACCAGAGGAGACATGATAGCAGTCTTCCAATATTTGAGGGGCTGCCACAGAGAGGAAGGGGTCAATCTATTTTCTAAAGCACCTGTAGGCCAGACAAGGAATAATGGATGGAAACTGAACAAGGAGAGATTTAACCTGGAAATAAGGAGAAACTTTCTGACAGTGAGAACAATCAACCAATGGAACATCTTGACCTCGGAAGTTGTGGGAGCGCTATCACTTGAGACTTTCAAGAAGAGATTGGACTGCCATTTGTCAGAAATGGTGTAGGGTCTCCTGCTTGGGCGGGAGGTTGGACTAGATGACCTACAAAGTCCCTTCCAACTCTGATTATCTGTTATCTGTTAAAAACAGATATTACCAAACCAATCTTATTTCATTCTTCAACATAGTGACTAAATTAGTAGACCAGAGAAATACTGTGGACATAATATACTTAGACTTCAGCAAGGCATTTGACAAAGTAGACCACAACCTACTTCTTGGTAAGCTTGTTAGCTGGCTGACAAACCATATTCAGCGAGTAGTCCTTTTTTAAATATATAATTAATATTTTTATATTATAATTAATATTAATATTTTTATTGTTTTTATATCACAACTTCCATTTATATATTGAACAGTGTGTTTTCTAGGTATCAAACATATTAAAATATAAACATCATCGTAATCGTTACAATCAATCAACATACATATAGTAGATATCAATCATTATAAAGTATCTTCCTTATTGACATCAATTATATAACTATCAAAATATTTACTAATCCATTTTTCTTTCTTATATAATCCCTATTTTCACGTAAATCCACTCATCTAATCTCTGTATTGACTAACCATTTGTAAAAAAGTTCCCATGTCATAAAATATTCAGTCTTCTTTTTCTTTGAGTTTTAGTGTTAACCTATCCATTTCTGTGCATTCCAGTATTTTTTTTATTATATTATCATCTGCGGTTTGTTTGTTTTTCATTTTTCAGGTATTGTGTGCATAAAATCCTGGCTGCTGTTAAAATATGTAGAATTAAATATGTATTTTCTTTATTATAATTTTCTGGTAGCAAGCCCAACAGGAATATCTCAGGTTTCAAGTCTATGTGTTGTTTTGTCATAGCTTTCAGACAAATGCAAATTTTCTTCCAGTATTTTTTAGCTTTGGGACATGTCCACCACATATGATAATATGAACATGGTGTTTGGTTACATTTCCAACATTTAATAGATTTGTATTTGTACATATTCACTATTCTTGCAGGTGAAAGGTGCCATCTATAAAACATTTTATAGAGATTTTCTTTATACACTGTTGATATTGTAAGTTTAAAATTTCTATCCCATAATTTCTGCCACCTGTCCAATTCTATTGCATAGCCAAAATTCTTAGCCCAAATTATCATAGATTCTTTTACTTGTTCTTCCTCCAATTTAATAGTTAATAAATAATTATATATCCTCTTAATTCATTTTTCATCTGTTCCCATTAGAATCTGATCTAGCTCATTTGGTTCTTTATAAAATCCATACACCTTCCTATCTTTTTCATATGTGGGTTGTATCTGTAATTGTGGCCACCATGATAGGTCAATCCCTAATCTATTTAGTTCTTGTTTAGTTTTTAGTTATCCCCTTTTGTTTAGTATGTCCTTGTATTATTTTTTCCATATTCATGAAATTAGGATGTATCAATGCCTCCATTGTAGATAACCAGACTGGCACTTTCAAATAGTGTTGCTCTTTAATTTTGGTCCATACTAGCATTAAGGAATTCCTAATATGGTGCCTCTGGAAATAGCTATGTATCTGACCCTTCTTGTACCATAAAAAGGCATGCCATCCCAATTGCAGATCATGACCCTCCAGTGTTAATAATCTTGCATTCCTCAAATTAATCCACCCTTTCACCCATGTAAGTGCTGATGCTTGGTAATACATTTTTAATTTTATTCTCAGTTTTTTACCTTGCCATACAAATTTTAATATCATCTTATTTAATTCTTCAAAATATTTTCCCCTGACTTCATTGGGATTGTCTGAAACAGGAACAATAATCTCGGCAGGATATTCATCTTAATTGTCGCTATTCTACTCAATAGGGACAATTGTAGATTTTTCCAGTTTTCCAAATCCGATTTAATTTGTGCTTTCAGTTTATCGTAATTATCTTCTTTGAGGGATACACATCTTGCTGTTAATTGAACACTTAAATATTTAACTTTCTTTACAATCTGCATGTTTATCATTCTTTTTTATTATTATTATTATATATTTTTATTGGTTTTTAAAACAAACATAAACAAACAAAACATAAAAACATCAAATCATCTTCCATATATGTACATACAGTTAATTTGTTTTATGACAGTTCATGTTATCATCTCAAATCTATCCTACAATCATTTTGTAGATATAATAAGGAAAGAATACATCTTTATATATTTATTATTTTCTAAGAATCTACATTTTTCATTACCATGTTTTATTGTCTAACCATTGATAGAATAGATCCCAAATTTTATAAAATTGTTTATCCTCTTGTTCTCTAATTTCAAATGTCAATCTACTCATTTCATACTCATATTTTCTTAATGATTTCCTCTTGTGATGGTATTTTCTCATTTTTCCAGTTTTTAGCAAATACAATCCTAGCCACTGTTAATACATTTACAAACAGGTATTTCAAGTCTTTACTATATATTTCAGGTAAAATTCCCAATAAAAATATTTCTGGCTTCAAATCTATGTGCTTTTTTGTCATTTTTCCAACCACGTGTGGATTTTAGTCCAGTATTTTTTTGCATCCGCAAAAGTCCACCACATATGGTAATATGAGCCAGGTATCTGATGACATTTCCAACATTTTTCTGATGTATTCTTGAACATTCTTGCTATTCTTGTCGGGGGAAAGTGCCACCTGTAAAACATCTTATACAAATTTTCTTTATATGCTGTTGACATTGTCATTTTATAACTTTGAGACAACAATTTTTGCCATTTCTCAAGATCAATCCCATATCCAAAATTCTTCCCCCAAGCAATCATAGTTGCTTTAACTTGTTCCTCTTCTTGTTTAATTTCTAATAAATATCCATACAATTTTTTAATCACCTTTTCATCAGTACCTGTCAAGATCTTATCTAAGTCAGTCAGTTTATCATAGAAACCTTCTGTTTTAGAATCTTTATCATACCTTGAATTTATTTGCACATATGAAAACCAATTCATCTTTATACCTTGTTCCTCTAGATTTTGCATCGATTTAAGTTCACCCTTTTCATTCAATATTTCACCATATCTAACTGTTTGTTCCTTTTTGTATATTATAGGATAAGAAAATGCTTCAACAGTTGATAGCCAGACTGGAATTTTCAAATAACATTGTCTTTTAATCTTCTCCCAATTTAACCACAGAAACTCCCGTATATAATGTCTTCTAAAGTACCCCTGTGTTTTAGTTCCTTTATACCATAAAAAAGCATGCCACCCCAACAACAGATCATGTCCTTCTAATGTCAACAATCTAGTATTTCTTAATTTTGTCCATTCCTTAACCCACATCAAATTTGTAGATTGGTAATACAACTCCCAATTAGGCAAACCAATTCCTCCTCTTATTCTAGCATCTTGCAAAAGTTTTAATTTTATTCTCGCTTTCTTACCTTGCCATATATATTTCAACACAATTTTATTTAAATCTTCAAAGTAGTCTTTTCCAAGACTAATTAGAATTGTTTGAAACAAATATAAAATTCTGCGTAATATATTCATCTTGATTGTTGATATTCTCCCTAAAGACAGTTGTAAATTTTCCCATTTCGCCAAATCTAGCGCTATCTGCTGTTTAAGTTTAATATAATTATTCTCTTTTAGTGTACTGCATCTTGCTGTCAAGTATATCCCCAAGTACTTGATCTTATTCGTGACCTGGATTTTCAGTAAGTCTGCCCATTGTTCCTTTTGTCTTGATAGCATATTCTTTGTCAAGATCTTTGTCTTATCTTTATTTATTTTCAAACCAGCCACCTTACCATATGTCTCTATCTTTTCTATCAATTTTGATGCTGTTTCTAGTTGGTCTTCTAAGATAAAAACCAGATCATCTGCAAATGCTTGCAACTTAAATTCTTCCTTTTTAATTTCCATCCCTTTTATATTCTTTTCATCTCTAATATTTCTGTTTAGCACTTCCAAAGTTAACACAAACAACAGAGGTGATGGTGGGCACCCTTGTCTTGTTCCTTTTCTTATATCGATAGATTCTGTCAGTTCTCCCTCTATCATTACCTTTGCCGTCTGCTTATGATATATAGCTTCTATTGTTTGAATAAATTTTCTAGCAAAACCCATCTGTTTGAGCAGTAATAACATGAATCGCCAATTCACATTATCAAATGCCTTCTGTGCATCTAGAAATATCAAAGCCATTTGTTTTTCGGGATGTGCCTCGTAATATTCCAAAGTGTCCAAGATTACTCTCATATTGTCTTTGATTTGTCTCTTTGGCAGAAATCTATTTTGGTCAGGATGGATAAAATTATTTAAATATTTTTTAAGTCTTTCTGCCAATATTGAAGAAAAGATTTTATAATCTGCGTTTAGTGGGGAGATAGGTCTATAGTTCTTGATTTGTAATGGATTGGTCTCCTCTTTTGGAATAAGTATTATATAAGCTTCTGACCATGATTTAGTTCTTTAACATAACTTCATTCATAACTTCTAGCAATGGAAAATTCAATGATTCTTGTAATGTTTTATAAAATTCTGCTGGAAGCCCATCTGGACCTGGTGCCTTTCCATTATTTTGTTTCTTAAGTGCTTCAGTTAACTCCATCATCGTTATATTGCTTTCTAACATTGTTTCAATCTCTTTAGGTATCTGGGGTAAATTAGCATTCTGTAAATACTGTTTAACTCTGTCCTCATCAATATTCTCTTGTGTGTATAGTTTCCCATAATAATCTCGAATAATTTCCTTCTTCTCTTTACTACCATAGCGAACTTGGCCTTGGTCATCTATTAATTGCGATATTTTCCTTGATTCTTTCTCCTTTCTCAATTTATATGCTAACCATCTACCTGGTTTATTTGCATCTTCAAAATAGTTCTGTTTGGCACCTCTAATTTTTTGTGCTAATTCTTCTTTTTCTATTAGACCCATTTTATGTTCGGTTATATGAATTTTTAACTTAATGTCCTTTCTCTGTGGCATTTTCTGTAGCTCTTTTTCGAGTCCTTTATACTCATCTTCTAATACCTTAGAGGCTAATCTTTTCATGGTATTTCTTTTCCTTGTATAGTCTATTATCAAGCCTCTGGCATATGCCTTCATTGTATACCATACATTCTCGATTGATGTATCTTCTTTTTTGTTTTCTCCAAAGAAAAAGGCCAATTCTTTCTCCATCCACTGTGTGAAGTCTTTTTCCTTTGAAATAGTATTATTTAACGTCCATCTAGATCTTCTTCTTTGTCCTTTCCATTTAATTGTCATTGGATTGTGATCTGCCCAAGTACTTGTTTCAATATTTACGTCTTGAATATTAGTAAAGAATTATGTTGACATCCATATCATATCTATTCTGGACCATGATAAATGTCTATTTGAGTAGAAGGTGTATTGTTTAGTTTTAGCATTTCTTTCTCTCCATGTATCTTTTAAGTTTATTTCATCTACCATTTTAAAAAAAGATTTAGGGAGAGTCTTTCTATTTTGTTTTATTGTTTTCTTTGCTGTGTAGTCCAGTTTATTGCCTACAATTCCATTAAAATCTCCCATCATAACTATATTAACATAGTCCAGTTCAACTATTTTCATATGTAACTTTTTACAGAATTCTTCTTGTTTGTCATTCAGGGCATAAATTGCAATCAGGAGTGTTTTCGTATTATTGTCCATTATTTCCACAATTAATATTCTTCCGTCGTCATCAGTATAAATCAATTTCGCTGAGATGGTCTCTTTAATATATAAAACCACTCCTCTTTTCTTACATTGTGTCAAGGAAGTGAATATTTTCCCTAATTTTGGCTGTATCAACAATTGTTCATATTGTTTTCTAATATGTACCTCTTGTAGGCAGATTATATCAAATTTTAATTTCTCTAATTTATGAAAGATTTTCCTTCTTTTAACGGCTGAGTTAAGTCCATTTATATTAATTGTAATCAATTTTTTCTCTTCCATGGTTATATTTTGTAATTAGGTTTGACAGCTCTCGTGGATCTTGGTTCACGTTGTTCTTTGGCTTCCTCATTTCCACCTACTGCACCTTCTTCTTTTTCAGTCGTCATTTGGGAGTCCTCTTGGAATTCGATTAGTGAAATTTCTTTTTCTGCCTCTTCCACCCCTCAGAAAAATTCTGTGTAAAATGATTCAGCTTTCTCAATTGAGTCAATTCTTTATCTCTGTTATTGCCATGTGAACATTAAACCTTCTGGAATCAGCCATCTATAATTCACCTCTTTTTTAAGTAGCAATTTGGTCAAGAATTGGTATTCTCTTCTCATCTCTCTCACTCTTCTGGGTACTTGTTTCAAGCCCCCAATCTCCTTATCTTTGTATTTCAATGTTTTCTCTCTTGCCACTTTCAATATTTGCGTTTTAATGGCTTTCTTCGTAAATCGGATGTGAACTTCTCTTGATAAGCTATTTCTCATCACATATCTTGTGAAGACTTGATAAACCTCATCTATTCCATCCATCATCTTCTCTTGAGTTATTTCCAAAGCTTCAGCCAATATTTCTATCATTATCTCAGCCAGATTTTGTCCTTTTTCTTCCTCTATCTTTTGGAATCTGAGATAAAATTATGATCTGTCCATCTCCCATCTCAGCATGCCACTTTTATCTTGTTCAACCACAGTTAATCTGTTATCAATGTCTCCAATCTTCTTGTCTCTTTGTTTATCTTCTTCAATTTTTTGGAGTCTCTCATCATACTTCATCATTATTTGTTGGATGTTCTCCACTTTTTCATTGGTTTTCCCTGTTCATTGTTCAATGTTCTCTGTTCTTTGTTCAATGTTCTCTATTCTCTTTTCAATATTCTCTGATCTTGTTTGAATATTTTGAATTCCTTGCATAATCATCTGCAGGGTCACTTTTTCTTGTTCTTTTTCTTGCCTTAATATTGTCTGTATTAAACGTTGTCCTCCAGATGGTGGAGAGGAAGAAGTGGAAGTTGAAGAACGAGGAGCTGTTAATTTCCTACTCATTTTGAGGAGTTCAAAATCATCAGGTTCTTCTAGACCTTAATCCAGTTGTAAAATAACCAATTGCAGTTCCAAATAAAAATAGTAGGAAAAAAGTAGGAGAATAGTAAGAAAAGAGAAGCCAAATAGTAATAATAGAAAAAGAAGAAAAAATTTCTTCAGGTTCTTGTATACCTTAATCCAATCGGTTGGTTAGATGACAGTAAAAATTCAAAAATGAAGGAAAAGACCATAAACACACCATGAACACACACACACACAAAAAGTTGTAAAATCCTAAAAAAGGTGAAAAAGTGAAGAAAAAGACTAAAAAAGACAGGAAAAATTCTTCAGGTTCTTCAACACCTTAATCCAGTTAAGAGGTTTCAAATATAAAAGTGTTATGTCTCACCTTTCCACAGAAGATGAGAAGTCCCAAACTCCGACCAAATACAGGCAGGCAAGAAGATTCAGTATTTACAGAGTTAATTCCTTTAAGCAGGCAATGATCTTGGCAGTATCACACACGCTGCCTGCCAAGTCCGACAAGATAACCACAAACATTAATCATGAAAGCTTTCAAGAAACAAGATACACTGAAGTTCGACAGAAAATTCACACTTTGTCCTGTACAGAGTTCTCAGAGAAAACACACCCACTTTTATCCCCTGTGGGGGGTGTCTCCATGACTCAGCTCACTCTCTCATTCGTCCACGCCTCCTACACTGCAGCTCACACTTTTTCCTGCGACACTGCTTAGCATCAAGCCAGCATTCGTCTGCTTGATTCTCTGTCAGAGGCTGCTCCAATATGCCCTCCTCCTCCTGATTAGCCTCAGGCTGTCCCTCTCAGTTATCTGCCGAAACCTGAGGCATAATCAGCAAGGAAGGCATTGCCGAAGAGGAAAGTCCTGGGGAGGAAGGCATTCCCAATTCCACCTCCTCATCTTCTGAGTCCTCTTCCTCTAACAATGCAGACTCAGGACTCAGAGCCACAACACTATCCCTCACCACAGGGCCCTTCCCCCAAGTCTGATGATCAGGATGTGCTTTCAAGGGGAACTTTTCATGGAAGCTCCGTATAAGGTCCGGGGTGTGGAACGTGGAAGCATCCACCCAGGAAAGGGCCTCCGGTCCATCCCCCTGCCTCTCAACGAAATACTGGAACCATCCTTTCAGCCAGCGGGAATCCCGAATGCTGACCACTGTGCTGTCAGCAGCGGTATCATCGTCGGGTACAGGTGGAGGAACCTCAGCAGCGGGAGATTGGAGATCACAGGAAGGGGCATCAGGAACCAGAAGGGAATGGTGGAAGACCGGATGAATGCGCATTGAGCGTGGTAGGGTCAATCGATAGGCTACAGGGTTGATAACCGCCTTGATAGGAAAGGGGCCGATGAACCTATGGTCCAGCTTCTTGATCGGGCGGTCAACCCAAAGATGTTTCATGGACAACCACACCCAGTTTCCCACAGCCAGCGGGGGCGTCACCCAGTGAGAGCAATCCGTGAACCTCTTATAGTCCTCCTTGACCCATATCAATGGCTGTCTAATCAATTGTTGAACAGAATGCAATTCCGACAAGAATTCCTGCATCTCGGGAACTGGGGAATCTAAGAGCATCAATGGAAAAAGCCGTGGATGGAAACCCACATTCGCATAAAATGGTGTCATTTGGGTGGAGGTGTGCTGGGAGTTGTTGAAGGCAAACTCCACCAGAGGGAGATAAGCAACCCAATTGTTCTGTCAGTGATTGACAAAACACCATAAATATTGTTCAAGAATGCCAATCACCTTCTTCGTCCCACCATCAGTCTCTGGATGGTGCGCCGATGATAAGCACACCTGCACCTGCAATGCGGTCATCAGGCTCTTCCAAAATTGGGCAGTAAATTGGACACCGCGATCCGAAACTACCCTGTCCAGCAGACCATGGAGACAAAACACAGGCTGCAAGAACAACCGGGCAGTAGTATGGGCCTAAGGTAATTTACAACATGGAATAAAGTGGGCCATTTTGGTTAACATGTCGACCACCACAAGTACAGTCGTAAATCCTGACGAAGATGGCAAATGTGTTAAGAAGTCCATGGAAATCGCTCCCCATGGTCTTTCCGGAGTCAGCAGAGGTTGAAGAAGACCAGGATGTGCACCCGTTGTGACTTTGGCTTGCCTGCACGGTACACAGGACTTCCACAGGACTCTGTGGAAGTCTGGAAGAAGAGGCATTTCTCCAGCTTCACATAGAGTTTATGCTCCCGAAGATGTTGCAAGACCAGACGAACGTGTTGAAGGTGGCTGTCCCTGGACCTGGAATAAATCAGAATATCGTTCAGATACACCACCATGAACCGATCTAACATGTCCCAAAACACGTCATTCATCAGGTGCTGGAAGACCGCGGGGGCGTTGGTCAACCCAAACGGCATCACAGTGTACTCAAAATGGCCGTATCGGGTGACAAATGCCATCTTCCATTCGTCCCCCTCTTGCATCCGCACCAGGTTGTAGGCCCCTCGAAGATCGAGCTTGACAGTGGCCTCCCGCAACCTCTCCAACAACTCCAGAATTAGCGGCAAGGGGTAACTATTCCACACCATGATGGCGTTCAACCGGTGGTAATCACAGCACAAGCGTAAATCTCCCGTCTTATTCTTGACGAAAAGAACGGGAGCTGAGAGAGGGGACGACAACGGCCGGATGAACCCTCGGGCCAAGTTCTTGTCCAAAAAGTCACGTAGGGCAGCCAACTTGGGCTCGGACATGGAATACAAATGTCCCTTGGGCAGTGGTACATTGGGCAGGAGGACCACTGGGCAATCATAGGGCCGATGCAGGGGTAACCGATCCACCTCCATCTCCCTAAACACATCTGAGAAGTCCGACAGTTCAGGAGGTATGGAGATGGCAGAGGTGGTGATGTCCTGGCCAGCACAGGTGTGGTGTAAGTGATCCACGCACTGCAAACTCGGAAAAGAAATGGCGTTCCGCTACCATGCCACCTGAGGATCATGAATCCGAAGCTAGGCCATGCCGAGGACTAATGGGAGATGGATATGATTGGATATGATGGATATGGATATGGATATGATCCAATATGCCCTCCTCCTCCTGATTAGCCTCAGGCTGTCCCTCTCAGTTATCTGCCGAAACCTGAGGCATAATCAGGGAGGAAGGCATTGCCGAAGAGGAAGGTCCTGGGGAGGAAGGCATTCCCAATTCCACCTCCTCATCTTCCGAGTCCTCTTCCTCTAACAATGCAGACTCAGGACTCGGAGCCACAAAATAAAAGTTTACATAAAAGTAAACCAAAAGAAAAAAGAAAAAGAAAAAAAACAATATGGAAGGTAGATGGAAAGACAAAAATACCAGGAAGGGAAAGAGAAGAAAAAGGCTACTCCCTTAAAAAGAAAAAGAAGGGAAGCATTAATACTAAAGCATTTCCTTTAAAATAAAAAGCAGACGTAGAAATTTAACTTCCAAAGACAAGAAAAAAAAAAGAAACAAAGACAAGTTCTAGAGAGCCAAAAATCCAAATAGCTATTGCAAAAAAAAAGTAAGCTGATGAGGAGGGGTATCACAGCTTAAAAAGAATAAAAAGAGCACACTGCACTTTGTTTGATTATCTAAGGCTCTTGTTATAACTCTCTTCTCCAAAGACTTATCACCTTTTCTTTTCCTAAGCTTCAACATCAGACTCCAGCTGTTGATAGAAACCCAGAAGAGCACCTGTAATAATTCTTTCCCGTGATTGGGTCGAGAGGATCGCACCTCTCCTCCCTAGCTGGCTAAACTCCCTTTTCCGAAGGCGGTATGAGTGGCGGTCAGAAATGGCTGCCACAAAGAAGTGCTCAGCCGGGAAAGTAAGTGCAGGAGGAAGTCAAGAAGTGAAAGGTTTTTTTGGCTAACCGGGACAAAGTAACAACGAAGGTACCCTGGAACCTAAAATTTGCAAAAGATACATTGTTCCCAGAGACTTACAAGCGGCAGATGAAAGTTAAAAGGGAAAGTTCTTTTTTTTTTTTCACTCTCCTTCCTAACGTTGACAGCGAACAGAAAGAAATTGGAAAAACCCGCTTTGGATTAATAGGTAACTAAACTGTATAACTAAATGTCAAAGGGATAATAAGGATTTCTGAACATTTAAAAAAAAATTTTTTTGCTGTAAGTGGGAAGGGAGAGGAAAAGAATTGGAGCAGGATTTGGAAGTAAGGAGGAGATTGCCTAGAACTTTAAAGAATTATTAAATACTAACAAGACTCCTAAAAGATACCTTTTAACTGAAATTTTGTAACTAAACTGTAACCCCAGAAAGAGAAAGTGAAGAAAGAAGGAAGTGCTAAAAGAAACAGCTTATTTGGACTGTTTGGTGACTTTGGGACTTTTGGAAATTATCTTTGAAGGATTAAAAACACTTGGGTGGTTGTTTTGAAAAAAAAAATTCTTTCTACAATGGCATCACTTGTGGATGAATTGAAAACTGAATTCAAAAAATACAAAGAAGAGGAACAAGAAGGGAAGGGCTCTCTTGGCTCTCTTTTTCAATTCTTAGAAATGGCGATTTGTACCTATGAGAAACTGACTGCGCAACAAGATGATTGGGACAAAGAAGAAGCCATCTTTGATGAACAAGTAACTTTACTTGGGGAAGAAAGGGAAAAGGAGGAAAAGAAAAAGGAGACCTTAAGATTAAAAAAAACAACAACCAAAAAAGAGAAAAATAAGATGAAAAATGGATATAATGTTAGAAAACAACAGAAAGGGGGAATACAGAAGAGGGAAAGGGAGGTGGAGAGACAAGTGGGTAAAAAGGGCAGGGAGAAGAAGAACCAAGGGAGGAAGGAAGGGATGAGAAGCTTCAATGGTGTGGAGCAAGATGTAAAGAAACAAGATTCATTTAGAGATAATGGGTAAAAACTTAATTGAAGGGATTCTGCAAAGGTACATAAAATTGTATTGTTATATTTGTATTTAGAAATAATGTTAGAAAATTGGAAACAACATGTGATTAAAAAGTGGGATAAAATATTCAGTGTAATTCAGTGAAATTTTTGTGAATAAAAGGAAGGCAATGAAATAAATGAGAGAATTGAAGTAGGAAGGAATGGGAACATTTTAATGATACAATGTTTTTAAAATATAAGTGATGTAAAGTGGGGGGGGGGAATAATTATGGAAAGTCTATAAGTGTTCCCATAAAAGCATGATATTCAATTGAAAAGTAATGTGTAAAATGTTTAAGATTCAAATGAATATTAATATTAATGATAGATTTGAATTGGTATGGATTGTTGTTTTAATTATATTATATATTTATAATTTTTTTCTTTCTTTAAAATATAATGTGTAACTTTAGAATGTACTAAGCAGAATCCAAATGGAAGTTATGTACTATATTAAGTGTTATAAATTTAGGGGAAAGAGATAAAGGCGTCATACTCCAATTAGTGTACAGGAGAAATTTTGTTTAAAGAGAAAAGATAAATAGATAGCTGGAAACAGAACAGACAAAGAATAATAAGCATAATGATCTGAACTGAGATGAGATAAATAAAATAAATTTAAGAAAGTCAAAAGACGGGAGAAGCTATATAGAGAATGTAAAATGGTAACAAGATATGGAATGATATATAAAATGAACATGAATTTGAATTTGTGTCTGTATGAAGAGATGTAACCCGGGACCAAGCAGCTTTCAGAAAAGATGTTTTATGTTTTTTTATGTTTTATGTTTTGTTTGTTTGTGCATTGTCTTTGAAAATTAATAAAATTTGTTTAAAAAAAAATACTCTCCCGTGCTCTTCCCTCTATCTTATCAAACAGGCGATGTACTTGAAACAAAATCTCAGTTCTTTCTCAGCTTTGTCTGGTCAAAAGAAAAATAGAATATTTCCAAGCCTCTAGTTGGCAGTGTTACAAAGTTTCTTTAGCTTTCACTTTCCCCCTCCTTTTCCAAGCAAAATATAATAAGAATTATTTTTTTTAAAAAAGAAAAAGATATTTAAAAAATAACTAAAAGGGAGTCTCTGGCTTAAAATATTATAAAATCAAAAAGGAGAAAAGAATATATAAAAAGAAGAAAAAAAACCAAAACCAGTCCACTTTCAAAATATAAGATCATGTGTAGAAAATCCAGCAATGAGAAAAAAAAAATTACTTTGACATTCCTGTTTAAAATAGCCGCTTAATCACTTCTGTCAAAACTTTTACAAATTCTTTCTTTCCCTTAGGGTGTCCTTTCAAGTCTTAAAATAAAGAAAAAGTCCTCACCAAACCGGTACACTCTCTCTTTCCGTCCTCTTTCGTTTCGGAGCTGTCCCAACTTCAGCAGCTTTAATGGCTGCCTCTTTGCCGCTGGCAAAAAGAGCTTCTCCTGGATCTACCAGGGACTTTGTGGTATCCCTGGGATCAACAGGATGCGCTCTTTACATTCACCATCTCTTCAGGACGGTTTAGATCCATTTGGACCGCCCAGAAGCAAAGATATCGGCAGCAATCTCAGACCTCCAAGATCGCATGCCGTATTGTCGCGACGCAAGCTCCGCCCTCTCCATGGTATTGTTAGATGTGTTTAAATAATAGGAAGACTGGTGCTTGAATGGTGTATTGTGACTTAGAACAACCAAATAATGAAGAACTATGTCTTAATATAAACATGTGAATTAATACTAGGATTAGCAATGGTGATCTGATTAGAAGCTAGAATAGAGGTAGAAATAAGAAATAGGGGGAATATTGGCAGATATACATTTTATATAACAGTATATAAGTAATAATTTGATGCAAAAAATCAGAGGTTGAAAGATGGTATTACTATGTATGGATAATATCATTGGCATTAAAATGGAACATTGAAATATTGAATAACTACTCTAAAAAGACCATGTATATTAATACTAGGACTATATAAGTTTGATTAATATAACATCTATTATGATAATCATTATTGATGTTTGTATCAAAATGAATTACACCCAGGGGCCACATTGTGTATTGATATTGATGCATACTTAAAAATAAAAATTTAATAAAACTTTTTTTAAAAAGAGCAAGGGAAGTATACCCCAAAAGGACAGTGCCAGGAACCACTAAAACAATGCAAAAAACTTAAAACAGCCATTCCCCTTTTTAAAAAAAGTCAACCCCAAAACAAATGCAGCAGCTGAGAGGGAAACTAAGAGCAGCCACTCATTCTAATTGAAAGCCTGAACATGCTGCCAAAAGCCATTAACCCTTCCAACTCTAATGTTCTATGTTCTCTATGTTCTAAATTGGGTGCTTCACAGCAGAAGCAATACAGCATTAAATTCACAGCCTGTATAATCAAGCTGCATCATTGTCCCCTCCTGTATCTTATTCCCCCTGGAAAAAACAAGAAGTAGCCAACACTGCAGCAGCTATAAAAGGTCATGGGGAACTCCAGGGAGTATCAGCTGATCACAGAAGTGTTACTTAATACCCTTTATAATGAAAATGTTTGTAATTGAATCTCCTATCACCAACACTAGCCTTTTTTCCTAGGGAGGTTTGGTGTATTTTTCTATCTATCACAGAAACATTTGATGGTGCTATTTTTTGGGACATTTGATTATGCTTCTTTTCTATGTCTGCATGTTTTCTTCTAGGGAGTGTGGTATTTAAAATTCCCAAATAATTATATAAATACAACACGAAGACAAGTCTCTGGTTCACAATTTCAAAGGTTTATTGTAGGAAAGAAAAAGTGGTTGCAAGCATGGCCTCCAGGACCCTTCCCAATTGGATTGAGTACAAGGAGAGCAAATTTCACTATTTTAACCATACATTTTATATCCCTGCACAGAACATGCCATACCTAAAAAGCCCTCCCCTTACACCCCCTTATTTTCTATATGCTAAACTACCAAATTGGGGTCAGCATGTTATTGTTTCCTGGGTCTCGATGTTTTATCTTACTGGGCTGCCAGGCTTTACCTTGGATGGATGTCCTTATCTTATTTACTCTCCCTAGCCTGGTCAGATCTTCCTGTTTTTCTAAAAATGTATCATGTCTTTGTGGAATGTATCATCTATATGTGAATGACCAGGCCAGGATGTTGGCTCCTCTTTGGCTTGGGTGATAACTTCTTTTAATAGAAACAACAAAAGGGAGGGGGTTTTATGCAAGGACAGAGAAAGCACATCAGAAAGGAATGACAGAAAAGAATCTTCTAGTCTATTTCATATACAAAATGAACCAAAGAGTTTTCTAACCTTGCTATATAATGGTCATTATAAAAGAGTAACTTATAATTTTTCTCTCAGGAGAGTCCATGAAATTGATTGCTTAGCACCAGTGGGGCTGCATCAGAGTGGGTTGGGTTGGACAAGGGTTTTGTACTAGGTTTGTGTTTTTTTCTATGAGAGACATGTTTCCATCTGTCGTCTTCTTCCTCTAAGGGGTCAATTCTTTTAGAAGTTGTTTGATCATTATTATGTTCAATTTGGGCATATTCTTTTTGCAAGGTTTGGGGTTTCTCATTTTGTAGGTTGCGTTTCAGAGTGGTTAGAGTTTCCTCTAGACCATTTACTTTTTCTTCTAGTAACTTGATTAGTTTACATTTGGTACATATATAATTTGGGTCTTCTATGGGCATAAGTATATCCATGGAACATGTTTTGCAGATCACAACAGTATCAGTTTTTTCCATGAGTGGATTTTAAAAAAATGAAAGTGTTTTACCACAGATTTTTAAAATGTCAATTTAGAATTTTGATATTCTAACAGATCATTTAAAATTTCAAATTTGGGGGGAAAGTCTAGCTAAAAAATTAAGATTCTAACAGTTAAAAATGTCTAGTTTAAGGATTTAAAGTTCTATAGTTCAAAATGGTTTAGTTTAAAATTTTAAAGTTGTAGCAGATCATTTAAATTGTCCAATTTTAAAATTGTCAGTGTTGAGTGGGCTTGTGATGTTTGTTCTTAGCCTCTACTGGAATGTTCTATAATTATCCCTTTCCTCCCTTCCTTATGATCCTTTCCCTCCCTGCCTTCTTGTGGGCTTAATTTATCTCTTTCTTCTCTGCCTTTAGAAGTTCCGTACTTGCTATTGTCTACACACCTTTGATTCTGTTTTGCCTTGTGTCCTGTGTTGTCTTTTTATTCTCTTTTCCTACTTGTTTTTCTCCTGCTACTCCCAGATATTCAGCTCACCCTGCTTTTCCCAGTTCATGGCGCCCCCCCCCCCCCTGCACTACCACCACCACCCCGGTCTGTTGGTCTGCCACGCTGTTCTGTTGCTGTTCTCACTCACCGGTTCACTGATCCGCTGTGCTGCAGTGCTCCACCACCACCACCAGCCTCCGGTTCCACTGTTGCTTTACCGTTGCTTTCCACGTTTCTCTCTGAGTTGCTTTCAGGATCTGCTTTGCTGTGCTGCCCCTTGATGCTGGCTCTCCTTTCTGTAGTCCTGCCTCTGCTCTTTGCTCCTCAGCCACGTGGCTCCCATTTGCGCTGCTTCTCCCAGCAAACAGGACCACCTGGATGGCCTACAGTAAGCTCACTTCTTGTCTTCTCTCTACAGCCAGTTCTCCTCCTCCTCCTCCCTGCTGCTCTCTCTCATCAGCTCTCCTTTTTGTTCTCTGCCAGTCATTGCTTTGCCCTCAGTTGGCTCACCTCTCTGCCACATGGATGATTTTCCATCCTGCTCCATAGCTGACCTCACTCACTCACTGGCTTGCCTCCTTGTTCTCCAATGGTTCGTTTTGCGTCTTTGCTCACCTCACTTCAATGGGCCCCTGGGCTCTTGGGTAGGCCTCTCAGGTGCAGCTGGGCTTCTCTCAGCAGGCCAAGTTTGCTGTGGGTCACTGCCATTGGTGGCGTTTTCCTCCTATTTTTCCAGTTTTTCCTCTCCTTTTCCTTTCTCCACTTGTTTTTCTTTCTGTTTTATTCTATGATTTATCTTTCCCTCACCACCTCTCCTTCTATCATAATAGCAACTTTTCTCCCTGCAATTAACTCCCTGCGATGTAACTATGCTTCCTCCGTTGCCACCTAACGTTCTGCCCAGCTAGATTCTAGGCTTCAGCACAGACAAAATGAGGGAGCTTTTGCCAGGTGTCTTTAACCTACCTTTGGCTTGTATCCCAGTTTTGCATCTACCGAAACCATACTGATCAGGAGACATCATTTATTCTTTTCATTCTCATTTTCTTTTTTTTCCCCAGTTTTATTTGTTTTATTAATATAATATATAAAAATTCCATTTCAATCAAACAGTGTGTTGTCTGGGTACAATTATTTTTAGGCAATCATAATCAAGGTGTTTATAATAACACGCACTGCACAAATTGTACTACCTTTCATGCGTTGCTTGAGTGGACAAATAATTCAGAGCCATCCCTAGGATTACAAAACCAATTCCTGAAAAGGAATTGGGAACCCATCGGATTCTATAGAAAACATCCTGATTGGGAGAAGCTATTGATCCCTCAACCCATATGAGAGGAATTGCAATCAGAGATGAAATGAACACAATCAGAAATACACAAACGGGGTCCTAGATGGATTCAGAATTGATGGGTTGCTTTCAAGGACACTGTCTTATTAGTTATCTTATGTTCAGAGGAATTGTAAAATGCTTCAATGACAGGTCTATAATTCCCAATTATTTGAGTAAAGGTCAACTCTTTCTCTTCTACCTTGGATTTGGACTCTACTTTTTTGGTAGAATGTAGTCTGGAGTACAGGAAGCAGGAGCTCTTTCCCAGAGAGCAAAAAGACAGTGGAGTTTCGAATGTCTGGTGGGCAGGAAGAGAGCAAGGTTGGACTCTCCTTAACAATTCACAGAGTCTATTTATAGTTATTGTAGATAATTGCTTTAGTCTGGGAAGATGTTGGTTTGTAAGTGAATAACAATAAAGGAACTACTCAGGAGTAACTCCACATGTCATTCTTGGTTCTTCGGGCCTGACATTTTTCATCCATTGTTCAGTCAGACAATCTTCATTAGGAAAAAGGATACTAATATTATGATAATTGCAGTGCCAACCACTTCCACAATTTTCAGTCCAGTTCTAGGAAAACAAAAAGGAATGTAGGTTGGATTCTTCCGCTCAAAACCCAGAAATGCAATCTTGGCCCAATCTTGAAAGGTAGCTGTGCAACTGCAGTCTTTCACATGGGGATGTTTTAATGAAAAGTTTCCTTATTAAATCATTGAAGCCAAAGCTCTCTCTATAAAATACAGGGGAAGGAGGCATAGAAAACCACATAAAATTGGTTTAGCACAAAAGCCAATAACACCAAATTCTAAATAATCAGTAAAACCAGTCTAGCAAAATTAGTCATTGCCTCACTGAATAAATTCATTGCTGGATAGACTACAGATACACAAGCCCTTCTTACTCTTCTTTCTTCAACACTATCCTCAGTTTTACAGAATACAGAAATAACTAAAAGCCAGTTTCTTCAGTAGAAACCAACTATTGCTTGGCAGGGCTTAACTTGAGGGGATCTGAAGCCTTCCTCAGTGGCTGCGGTCAGCTGTTTTTGGTTGCAGATGTAAAAGCCCAGGTGGCTAGAGAGTGATGCAGCTGCAATGGGTGCCCCTCTTGCTCCTGGGAGCAGTACTGGTGGCCTCCTTGGGGGGGCTGCTACTACAGTGAGTTCTTGGGAGGACTGGCCACCTGGAGGGGAGGAAGCAGAAAGGGGAGGAGGAGCCATGTCCTGGGCTGGGGTCTCTCCCCCTCTAAGCAACTTTTCCAGAAAGGAAAGTCTGCCTTCCCTTGCAGTGCTTCACTGAGTTTAAGAACATTTATATTTCTGGAAACACAGTGAGAGAGCAGGAGGATATTTTGGCAGCAGAAACACATGTTTGGCTTCTGCCTTCTTCTGGAACTGGTCTGCTTTTCATTTGCGAGGGACTGGGAGCAGGGATAGCAGCGGAAGCAGAGAAGAAGTTGTGGCAGGAGAGGGGAGGGGGCAGACCAGGACAGAATGGGACAACTCTGCATGGCTAGTGGGGGTGGCTAATTGGGGTATTGCCCAGGGGTGGGATTCTATTGGTTTGGACCAGTTCAGTAGAACCAGTTGTTACGATTCTCCGTAGTTTGGAGAACCGGTAAATCGGGCCCCTGGCTGGCCCTGCCCCTCTCCACCTGCTTCTCCACTCCCTGCCCAGTCAGTGCTTATAGCACATGTGCAACATTGCATGCATGCGCAACATTGTTGACTGCATTCTCCCCTCACCCACCCCTCCCCACCCAGCAACTGCCTGCCTTCTGCCACCCATGGCCCTGCCTGATGTGGGTAAGTGAGGGCTCTGCAAGCCCCGGTTGCTACTGCTGCCAGCCCCGGTCGAGTGCCGACTCCTGGGCCTCCCAGCCACCCTCACTGCCTGCCTTGCCCGGCCGCCATCTTTGCCCAGCTGTTGTTGCTGAAGACACGGATAGGTGAGTGAGACCTCCAAGCAAGCCCCAGTTTCCAACCTGCCACCACTGCCAGCCCCAGTTGAGTCCCGACGATTCCCGGACTGCCCAGCCGCCCTCACCGACGCTGCCTGCCTCATCTGGCCGCCATCTTCTCCTGCCCACGGCCCACCGCACCATTGCTGCCTGGCCTTCCACCACCGATTGGTGAGTGAGAAGGCAAGCAACAAGCCCTGCCAGTTGCCTACCTCCTCCTGCCACCACCGCCGCCAGCCCCGGTCAAGTGCTGACTCCCGGGCCGTCCAGCTGCCCTCGTCGCAGCAAGCTCTCCAGACTAGTCCCAACCAAGTGGTCCCCGGCATAGCTGGCCAGCCAACTTGCCTGCCTAATTTGGGGTAAGTTGCTCTTTTTTATTTATTCATGTGTTTATTTATTCTTTTAGTATATATTTTGTTTTTATTAATCATAAAAACAAAACAAATACTAAAAAAATAAAATACATGAATAAAAATTATTTTACTATTATTGTTACATGTTGATACTTCTGTTTGTTTCTTCTTTGCTTTTTCCTAATAGGAAAAATGTGTTAATATGCAACAATAATAGTAGTGTAACCCAAATTTTTTTTTAAGCATTTATGTTTTTAGTATCTGTTATGATTAATAAAAACATATACTAATTTTTAGCATATGTTTTGTTTTTATCTATATATATAAAAGCAAAAAAGCACTTGTGTGTCATCACAAAATCTCCAGAACCGTAAAGCTACAAACTTGAAATTTGGCACGTATGTTCCTCTTGGCTTCTAGGTGCTCGCTAACAAAGGATTTTTCAAAATGACTATCAGAGCATTAACATTTCCTATATTATTATTAACACGCTCTGATGCTTAGGAGTTCTACTCCCCCTCTCCACCTGAACTGTTTGAGTTTCCAAACAGTCCTCTGATGCTAAGGAGTTCTACTCCCCCTCTCCACCTGAAAAGAAATCTCTTCCAAATGCAAAACACAAGCAGAGGAGTTTCTGTTTCAGTTTTACTTTCACAGCAGCAAACAGCTTTACTACAGAACAGTTCAGCTAAGCCACGCCCAGGCTCCTTGCTGTCTCCTTCTTGCTCACACAGCAAATACTATTTGAGTTTCCAAACAGACCTCTGATACTAAGGAGTTCTACTCCCCCTCCCCACCTGAAAAGAAATCTCTTCCAAATGCAAAAGTAAGGTGACCAACTTTTTTACAATGAAAAGGAGGACAAAAATAAATTGAAGGAAAAAAAAAACAAAGCCACTTCCACACAACACACTCTTGTGCACGGCGCACTCTTGCACATGGCACACTCTCAAAACAAATCTCCTGTGTGGAGTGCATGCGTCTCATAATCGCATCTCGCTGCACTGTACCGAACCTTGACGAATCGTCATGTCAAATACAAGTACGTCACATCACACACAACGGATCGGATCGGCATTGATCAAATATGGAGATTGACAGATTAGTCTTCAAATATCAAAAAGGAGGACATGGAGAAGGACACTTTTTGAGAGAGGACAGAACTTACAAAAGGAGGACTGTGCTCCCTAAAGGAGGATGGTTGGTCACCTTAGCAAAACACAAGTAGAGGAGAGGAGTTTCAGTTCCAGTTTTACTTTCACAGCAGCAAGCACTTTTACTACAGAACAGTTGAGCTAAGCCACGCCCAGGCTCCTTGCTGTTTCCTTCTTGCTCACACAGCAAATACTGTTTCAGTTTCCAAACACCCCTCAACTCTCTCACACACTGACAGGACGCTAGCCAGATGAAGAAGCGGCCTTGTGGCAAGGGGAGTGTGTGTGTGCGCTTGCCCCGAGGCCGCTTTTACCGGCCGATCAAAGTGGCTGGTGACTGCATTTGGGGAGCTTCCATTGCCTGAAAGAGACTGCCTAAAGGTGAGGGGACATGGGCAGCCACGCCTCACCCTGAAGTGGCTGGGGAGTCTGCCTTCAAGGGAGCTTTCGTCTGCCGATTGAAGCGGCCTCGCGGTGAGGGGAGTGTGTGTGCGTGTGTGCTCGCCCCGAGGCCGCTTCTACCGGCTGATCGAAGTGGCTGGTGACTGCACTTGGGGAACTTCCATCGCCTGAAAGAGACTGCCTAAAGGTGAGGAGACACGGGTAGCCATGCCACGCCCTGAAGCGGCTGGGGACTCTGACTTCAGGGAGCTTCTATTGGCTATCAGGGTATTCTAGTCTAGGCTACCTGCAGGGCACTCCTAAAGGCAAGTTTTCTCCCCATCCCCCCTGCCCTTCCCCCGCCCATTTCTCTTCACCTCGTATAGTTCTAACGAACGATGTGAGAAATGGTGGGGAAAAGCATGGTTTAAATAGGCCTAAATTTTGGGGGCGGGGCTTAATTTCACCTCATGCCTAGAAATCATGCTGGGCCTTCCTATTGGTGGAGGCCATATTGTTGGAGAAACATGGTACTACAGCCAAAATTCTTCATCCATACCACCATCGTTTCCTTTACTTTTTCTTTCTCCAATTTGCATTCCAATAAAACTTTATAATTTTTTTATCAATTCCTCATTGATTCCTAATAGTACTTCATCTAATTTTGCTTTGCATCTGCTAATTCCCCACTCATTCATATCCTTCGAATATCTCAATTGGAGTTGCAAATAAGCCCACCATTTTATATCTATTCCTTGATCTTTCAAATCTTGTCTGGATTGTAGTTCCCCTCTGTCATTTAGTATGTCCTCATAGGTAATAATTCTCCCTTGTCTGAGTAGGTGTGGGTACATCAAGGCTTCCAAAGTGGATAGCCATATAGGTGTTTCTACATAAATTTGTCTTTTGGTTTTATTCCATGCAGTTAAGAGAGTCTGTCTGATTTTATGTCTTTGAAAATAACTATGGCCCATTTGGTTATCCTGCCACAGGAAAACATGCCATCCCGACTGCAAATTATAACCCTCTAATACTAATATTCTTTTATTCTTGTAATTTATCCAATCTGTCACCCATACTAACAAAGGATTTTTTGAAATGACCATCAGAGCATTAGTATTTTCTATATTATTATTAACACGCTCTGATGCTCAGGAGTTCTACTCCCCCACCCCACCTGAAAAGAAATCTGTTCCAACTGCAGTTGAGCTAAGCCACGCCTAGGCTCCTTGCTGTCTCCTTCTTGCTCACACAGCAAATACTGTTTCAGTTTCCAAACAGGCCTGAACTGTCTCACACACTGACAGGACACTATCCAGTTGAATACCGATGGATGCTGGCGGGCAGAGGCACAATTCCCCCCCCCTTATTTTCCTCCCCCAAAACTTGCCCGATCACATAGTTTCATAGTGAAGCTTGGGTGTCCTGCTAGTTAATAAATACAGGTGGAAATGGCAAGCAACCCAAATCTAAGCAAACTAGGAAAGGAAACGTCATCTACACCATCAGCAGCAGCAGCAGCATCAAATACATCAAACCAGAGTTCAATAAAAAGCATGTTGCAACAAAAAAAGCTAGTACATTTCAAAAAGCAATGCAGATGATGTTTCAATCTATACAAGAGGCTATGACAAAGAACCACAATGATATCAAAAATGAGATGGGAGAGGTGAAAGAAGCAATACAGAATATGGATGAAATAATAGGGAATTTTCAACAAATGATAGTAAAAAATGAACAAAGGATCCAGAAAACAGAAGATAAATCAGAACAAGCAGAGAAAAAAGTAGATGAGATAAATCAAAGATTGACACAGGCAAATAAGAAGCTGGAGACAACCATGATTTCATGAGAAATGGAAATGACTGCTTACTTCTTTTTTCCCCAAGTTTTTATTTTTATAGCATATAAAAATTCCAATTTCAATCAAACAGTGTGTTGTCTGGGTACAAATATTTTTAGGATATGATAATCAAGATATTTACAACAATATTCATAACATTGATGTTAATTATTACAACAATATTCATTACATTGATGTTAATTATAGTAGTATCAATAATAATAATAACAATATTATTTACTTAACCAATTCAACATGCCTTTCTTATGTCATTGATCCCAGTGGTGGGATTCAAATTTTTTTACTACCGGTTCTGTGGGCGTGGCTTATTTGGTGGGTGTGGCTTGGTGGTCATGTGACTGTGGACGTGGCTTGTTGGCCATGTGACTGAGTAGACATGGCTTGGTGGTTGTGACTGAGTGGGTCTGGCCAACTTAATGTCACTCACCTCAAGGGCTGCCTCGCTTGGCCCCTCCCTTCCAACCTAGAACTAAGGAGAAACTTCCTGACAGTAAGAACAATTAACCAGTGGACCTGCTTGTCCCCAGAAGTTCTGGGTGCTCAATCATTGGAAATTTTTAAAAGACTGGACAGCCATTTCTCTGAAATGGTATAGGGTTCCCCCTAAAGTCCCTTCTAAGTGTTATTCTGTTATTCTGACACCTTTCCCAGGACCTCTACTCAGAGTTTGGCATCCTCAGTTTTCCTGCCTGAGCAGGGGCTTGGACTAGAAGACCTCCAAAGTCCCTTTAAACACACATGTATTTAGGCTGTGGACTATAGACATTGAATGCATATAAACCCTGAAAAATATGTGGTAGCCCTGGGCAAAAGAAAGGCAGTAGAATCACTCCAGGTGTAGGGACAGCGTAAAATATTAACGCATGATAAATAATGGAACAATTAAAAATAATAGAACAGAGTTTTCTCTGTCTCTCCCTCTCTCTCCCTTCCTTCCTATTTCTTTATCTGTCTTTTTCTTTGTCTCTTTCTGTCTTTCTCTCCCTTCCTTTCTTTCTCTCTCTCTCTCTCTCACACACACACACCACACACTCTCTCCCTATTTCTTTGTCTTTCTTTTTTCTCTCCCTTCCTCTTTCTTTCTTGTTCTTTCTTTCTTTCTTCTCTCTCTCTCTCTCTCACACACACACACCCCTGTCAGCCTTCATTCCCTCTCACTCCAGCCACTTTACTCACAAGGGGAAACAAATCCAGCATTGGGGAAGCTTTGCAAGTTAATGAACACACATTTGCAGCTCATTCAAATTTCTCTGTGCCTGGATTTCCTCCCACCCCCCTCCAGCCTTCACTCCCTCTCACTCCAGACACTTTACTCACAAGGGGAAGCGATACTTCCAGTGTCCATGCAGAATCCAGCCTTGGAGCAGTTTTACAGGTTAACGGACCACTGCTCCACCCACAGTCATGTGTTTTCAAGTGGCTGCTTGAAAATGCATGGCTAGGTCGGAGGAGCAGTCCTCCTTTAAACTGGGGCAAGCAAGCATTGGGTGGTCGGGGCAAGCGAGTGAGCAGAAACTGGGCAACCGGGTTGGGGGCATGGCCAGCCAGAACTTGCTACCATTTCGGCGACCCACGCCAAATTCTTGCTACCAGTTCACCCAAATAGGTGCGAACCAGCTGAATACCACCTCTGATTGATCTTATCCATCTATTTTCCTATATCTAGCTCCTGTTTTTTTCCAGCTAGCTATTGATAAAATAAGTCCCAAGTGAAAAAGTATTCAGTTTCCATCTTTTCCTTGATTATAAGTGTTAGCCTTTCTGCACATTCTAATATTTTTTAAATCACATTTTCATCTGTTGAGATCTCTTCACATTTCCATTGTTGCATAAATGCAATTCTAGCTGCAGTCAGTACATGCAAAATCAAATATGCATTCCCTTTATTATTTTGATCCGGCAAAATGCCCAACAAAAATATCTCTAGTTTCAAGTCAATATGCTGTTTTATCATTTTTTCCAGCCATGTATGGTTTTTTGTCTAATATTTTTTCGCTTTTTGACATATCCACCACATATGATAATACAAGCTGGGTATCTCGTGGCATTTCCAACATTTTGCAGACTTATCCTTAAACATCTTTGCTAATCTTGATGGTGGAAAATGCCATCTATAAATATTTTGTAAAGATTTTCTTTATATGCAGTAGACATTGTTAATTTATAATTTCTATCCCATAGCTTCTGCCACTTATCTAACTCAATTGGACAGCCAAAATTTTAGCCCATACTATCATTGTCTTTTTTACTTGTTTATCTTCCATCTTAATACTTAATAAGTAGCTATATAATTTATTATTTTTTTCATCTGTTCCTGTTAACAACTGGTCTATTTCTTTAGTTCTTTGTAGAAACCATACATTTTGTCAGAGTATTCATTTACTGGCAGAGACATAGTTAACAGAGTCAGTGAGTAGGCATGGTAACAGACCAGCCAATGGGAGCTGACTTGGAGAGTGAAACTAGAAGCTCTCTGTTTTTGCTTGCTTGTCTGCTGAAGTTGAGTCTCTGCTCTGCACTTGCAACATGTTTACTTCTGTTTGAGTTTACTCCATGTTGGAGAAATCTACAACTGGTATTGTAAAATTTATTTAATATGTTTATAAAGACATTAAATGAAGCATCAGCCGTCTGTGTTTACTTTTCTGATGCTGAATTTACACTGTAAAACTCTGAACTGGTTATGAGCCCAGAAGCCCAGAAAAAAGACTGAATTGTAATTAAAGCCGAAACAAGGCAAGAGGCTTTGCAGGATGGCTGAAAAAATTAAAGAAAGCTGTCTACCCCGTTTGGGTGAGAAGAACTATATTATTTGGGCTGCAAAGATGGAATATTTCCTGAAGGCTAAAGAGCTTTGAAATATTGTTGAAATCCACCCCAGGCACCACTGAATGCTGCAGATCAGAAGCTGCATGATAGAGCATTGGCTTATGTCATCTTAAGTTTAGAAGATGATCAGCTGTAAATCAGTGTAGCTGATTTAAAGATGGCAAAGGAAGTCTGGGATAAATTGAGGACTGTTCATGTGAGTGTATCTGCATGCAACATCGTACAATTATCAATAAAGTTATATAGAGCTTGTTTGCAGTGGAACAGCATTTTGCTCATATACAAACTTTGTTTGTGGAATTAGAACAGCGTGGGATGAGGATTCTGGAATCTCAAAAAGTACTGCTAGTTTTGAACAGCTTAGATGAAATGTGGGACATTGTTTCTGCAGTGTTTGAATGCAAACCAGAGCAGGAATTGCATTTGGAAGCTCTGAAAGCATGCCTGATAGCTGAAGAGCAGAAACGCCATTATAGAAAAAGCCACAAGGAGGAAAAATTCCTGAGGAGGGGGGCCAAGAGGAGCAATGGAAATTTCCACAGCCAGGCTGTCTGCAGAGAGCAGCACAGAGATAAGAACCTTGCAGTTTCCAGAGACCAGAAGGGCAGTAGTAGAAGATATCAGGCAAGGATTTGAGACGACATTTGTAAATGGGCAGTGTCTTATAAAGAAACATGGGATTGTCTGTGCAAAGGGCATAAAGCATGATAACCTTTATATGTTATAGGGACAAAAAGTTCAATGTGCACAAACATTTGGCAATGTTGCAAAACATAATTCATGTGTTCATCTTTTGCACAGAAAGCTTGGTCATGCCAGCTTTAAAGTCGTTCAAAAGATGGACCAGTACGCAGAAGGATTGCATGTAAAAGGATGTAAGGCATATTTGGATTGTGCAGTATGCAAAACATCAACATCCAAGGCATTCCCAGTAAGCAAGAGTAGCACAAGGCAGACAACAAGAGCTCTAGAGCTGGTACATGCAGATTTGATGGGCCCAATGCAAGCCAGTTTGGGAGGAGCTAAGTATGCACTGGTCGTTGGATATGACTATAGCAGGTTTGGGTTCTGCTATTTACTAAAGAGTAAAACAGAGGTGCTACAGAAATTTAAGCAATGGGTAAGCTTTGTAGAAAGAAGGTATAAACAACAGGTATGTCAGCTGCAAACTGACAAAGGTTCAGAATTCATGTCAACAAGTTTTCAACAGTGGTTGGCACAGTTAGGAATAAAACACAGATGCACAAATCCTTACACAGCAGCTGAGAATGGTGTTGCTGAGAGAGGGAATGGAGTCTTGTAAACCATGATGGACTCACTGCTAGAGGATTCTGGTCTAAGCAGGTCATATTGGGGTGAAGCTATATTGACTGCTAATTATTTAGGTAATAAGCTGTGGAGTTCCTCCATTAATGATACTCCATATGCAGTCCTATATGGGAGAAAACCATCTCTAGCACATTTAAGGGTGTTTGGAAGCAATGCGTGGGTGCAAAGGCAATTAGATGAAAGGGACAACCAAAGGCTAGAAAGTTCAGGTTTGTGGGCTATGAGCCAGGCTCAAAGAGTTATTGCTTTAGCGATGGGAGCAAAAGAATAGTGTTTTCAAGGTCTGCAAACTTTGCAGAGCAAAATTGGAACAGAATTGATGCAAATTTGTGGAATGATTCACTTAGTGATGGTGATCCACTTAGTGATGGTAACTCACTTAGTGATGGTGTCAGCATTCAGGGAGGAGAAGCTGAACAAGATAGGAAGCAAGAGAGGGATGGCACACAGGAGCAGTCAATGCCACGCAGGTCAGAGCGATGGAACAAGGGGATTCCACCTGACAGGTATTCTGCTAGTGAAGTTAAAGTGTGTAATGTATGGTATGAGCCAAGGAACTACAAAGAAGTATTGGCATTACCTAAAATTGAACAAGTAAAGTGGAAAGAAGCCATGGACAAGGAAATGAAATCCATGGGAGAACATGAAGTGTTCACATCTACGTCTTTGTCACAGGGTAACAAAGCTGTAGGATGCAAGTGGGATACAAGAAAAAGGTACTGCCCAATAATGAAGTACAATATAAAGCAAGGTTAGTGGCACAGGAGTTTTCGCAGATGAAGAATGTGCACTATGATGAGGTATTAGGCTGTGGACTATAGACATTGAATGCATGTAAACCCTGCTCCAACTGTAAAGAGTGAGAGCATCAGGCTGGCACTAGTGTTGGCAGCGGCACACGGCCATAAAATTTGGCATTTTGACATAACTACCACATTTATCAATGCAGAATTAGAGGAAGAAAATTACATGGTTCAAGCACCAGGGTATGAAAGTAAAAAGCCTAACACAGTATATAAATTGAACAAGGCCATTTATGGGCTGAAGCAGTAAGCCAGGAATTAGAAAATCTGTTTAGATACTGCATTGAAGGGTCTTGGGTTCAAGAGTTGTAAGGCTGATGGTTGCATATACACTGGAAAGTTAAAAGGTGGGGATTGTCAACTATTAGCATTTGTGGATGATCTTTGCTTCATTGCAAAGGATGAATCACAGGTAAACTAATTTGCAAATAAGTTGAAGAAAAAATTTGACTTAAAGAATTTAGGAGAAATAAAAAATTATCTCGGTGTAGAGATATATAAAACTGAGAAAGGTGGTTATATTCTCAGTCAACAAAGGAAAATTGAACAGTTGTTGGAGAGATATAACATGAAAGATTGTAATACTGCTCCAATGCCTATGAGTACAGATTTTCATAACAGTTTAGATGAGGATGAAAGTGAAGCCTGTGATCAACAGATATATCAATCAGCAATAGGGAGCCTATTATATCTCTCATAGTGGTCCAGACCAGACATAGCTTGTGCCGTAAGTATTTTGAGTCACTTTACTGCTACACCAACGCAATTGCATTGGATGGGTGTAAAAAGGATTCTCAGGTATTTGAAGGGAACTGTGAATTTAGGTCTTCAAAATGGTTATCCAATCTCTTCTTAAAAACTTCCAGTTTTGGAGCATTTACAACTTCAAGAGGCAAGTTGTTCCACTGATTAATTGTTCTGTCAGGAAATTTGAAGGGCTCCTACAAAAATGAGGGAGTCAATCTATTTTCCAAAGCACCAAAAGGCACAACAAGAAACAATGGTTTTTTTTCCGGTTTGAGCTTCTTCTTTCCAGTTTGAGCTTCTTCAGCGACAGACTGAAACCTCATCTCTGTGAGGCTTCGATCCATGCTCGCCGCTGGAGCGCCCCGAGCCGGGTGGTTTTGGGGCTAAGCCACCCCGTAGAGGTGGTGAAGAGGGGGGAGACTGCCTGCAGGGTTGAGGAGAGCCACATCTCTCCTCGCCAGCTGGCCATTACTCCCTTTCCCGAAGGCGGTTGCAGCGGTGGTCAGAAATGGCCACCACAAAGAAGAACTCAACCGGAAAAGAATGTGCAGGAGGAAGATAAGAAGAGAAAGTTTTGGTTGACCGGGTCAAACAGCAAAAGCAACAAATAAGGTACCCTGGAATTGAAACTGTTAAAAAACAATAACATTGTTCCCTAAGAAGATTTTTAAGCTGCGAAGGAGAGAGAAAGGGGAAAAGATTTGGTTTTCTCCTTTTCCTATAGCTAAGAGACTTAAGCTAAGAGACTTAAGCAAGAAATTGGAAAAAAAATCCACTTTGACATCAATAGGCATTTAATGCTGAAAATAAAAAGTCAAAGGGATAATAAAGATTTCTGGATAATTAAAAGCTTTTGAAAACAGGAAAGGAGAGAAAAAGAATAAAAGGGTAGGATCTGGAAGGGAGGAGACTGCCTGGAATTAAAAAAGAACTTACAGGAAAATCTCAATAAGACTTCCAAAAGATACATTCTAACTGAAATATCGCAACAAAAACCCCAGGAAGAGAAAGTCGAAAAAGAAATAAGAAGATATAACTCGGAACTATCTGGATTACTTGAAGATTTCTGGATTCTTGGTTATTGTTTTGAATGACTAAAATCAATCGGGTGGTTATTTAAAACTTTTTAAAATGGCTCCACTTTTAGAAGAACTGAAAATGGAACTTAAAAAGTACAAAGAAGATGCACAAGAAGGGAGAGGTTCTTTTGGCTTCGTATTTCAGTTTTTAGAAATGGAGATTTGGAATTATGAGAAACAACAAGAAATACCTGCAGAACAAGAAGATTGCGACAAAGAAGAAGCCATCTTTAATGAACAAGTAATCTTAGATGGGGGGGAAAAAGGAAAGGGGAGAAAGAGAATGGAAAGTTTAAGATTGGGAAAAACAACTCCCCCAAAAAATAAGAGTGAAAAAGAAGTATAAAATCAGAAAGCAACAGAAGAGGGAAATGCAGAAGAGAGAATTAGAACTAGAGAGACAAGGGGGTAAAAAGGGGAGGGAGAAGATGAGAGGGAAGAAAGAAAGGAAAAGAAGTTATAAAGGACAGAAGCAAAATATAGAGAAACAGGGCCTATTTAGAGATAATGGGTGAAAACTTAATGGAAAAGGGGATTCTGCAAAGGTACATAAGATAGTATGGTTATATTAGAAGCAGAAACAATTTTAGAAAATATGAAACAATGTATGATTAAAATGTCTGATAAAATAGCTATTGTAATTCAGTGGAATGCTTGTCAATAAATAAATGTAACAAAAGGTATATTTAATGATTTATAAAACATATGTGAAGAGAAATAAGGGAAAAATTAATTATGGAGATTATGTGTGTTTTTAAGGAAGTATGATATTTAATTGAAAAGAAGTGTTAAAGATGTTAAGATTTTAATGATTATTAATGATAGAACTGAACTGGAATGGAATGAGGGTTTATAATTACATATATTTACAATTTTTCTTTTTTTTAAAGAATATAGTGTGTATTATAAGAATGTGACAAGCAGAATTCGATTGGAAGTTATGTATTATGTATTATATTGAAGGTCATAAACTTAAGGTATATATTGAAGTTTAAATAAGAGTTGAATGGATGTAATTAAAGGATATAAAGGTGTCATACTCCAATTAGTAACTACAGGAGAAAATTTGTTTAATGAGAAAAGATAATCAAAATAAAATTGAGAAAATTAAAAGAGGGGAAAAACTATATAGAAAATGTAAAATAGTATAAGATATGGAATAGAATACAAAAAGGAGCATGAAATTGAGTTTTGTGTCTCTATAAAGAAGTTCAACCCGGGACCATGCTATTTTCAAAAAAGATGTTTTACTTGTATTTTGTGTGTGAAAACCCAAATAAAACTTTATTTTAAAAAAAAAGAAACAATGGATGGAAACTAACCAAAGAGAGCAGCAACCTAGGACTAAGGAGAAATTTCCTAAGGGTGAGACCAATCAACCAATGGAACAGCTTGTCTTCAGAAGTTGTGGGTGCTCCATCACTAGAAGCTTTCAAAAACAGTGAGGGAAGTATACCCCAAAAGGACAGTGCCAGGAACCACTAAAATAATGCAGAAAACTTAAAACAGCCATTCCCCTTTTTAAAAAAAGTCAACCCCAAAACAAATGCAGCAGCTGAGAGGGAAACTAAGAGCAGCTGCTCATTCTAATTGAAAGCCTGAACATGCTGCCAAAAGCCATTAACCCTTCCAACTCTAATGTTCTATGTTCTCTATGTTCTAAATTGGGTGCTTCACAGCAGAAGCAATACAGCTGGCTGGACCACACATGCATTAAATTCACAGCCTGTATGATTAAGCTGCACCATTGTCCCCTCCTGTATCTTTTCCCACAGGAAGAAACAAAAAGTAGCCAACACTGCAGCAGCTATAAAAGGTCTTGGGGAACTCCAGGGAGTATCAGCTGATCACAGGTGTTACTTAATACTCTTTATAATGAGAATGTTTGTAATCTTGTCCTTCTTCCTGAAGGGAAGAGGTTAATGCCATCCCTAGACGGGTGATTGATGGGTTTCCCTGCCTTAATTCTGTCAGTTTCTGTTGTTTATTGACTTGATTCAGCATGCATTCCAGCTGCAACTGTTAAGTTGTTCTTGGCTGTCTGCCTGGAGCTATTAACTGAAGGGAGAGAGAGAAAACAAAACCACTCTTGCACTTTATTTTTAGCCTGTTATCCGAACTGCATAAGCAATTAACTAACGGTTCGGGCAAACTGGTGAGAACTGGCTGAATCCAACCTGTGGTATCAGTTCTTTTAATCTCCCTATGGTTCCTTGTCATCATTTCCTGTGTACCCTGGAGCATCAATAATATTTCTTTTAGTTTCCCCCTGCTGTCTCATTTTGCCGTATTTTAATAAATGTAGAATTTTACTCTGTAAACTATCAAAATCCCAATGTCCCAGTTATATCACGCCAAGATAGCCAATATTAGAGCAATTCACACAACCACTCCATTAAATAGTCTCTTAACAATCCCCACTTTGTTTCAGAACTCCAAGCTGGTTCGCAGTCTCACGCTGTCCAGCATGTTTATAGCCCTCAAGGTTCTAAGAGTTGAATGCATTCAACTATCACAAGTCTGTCTCCAAGCACTAAATATAATCAGTTTGCAGGTGTTGTTTGGTGTATTCCAGCTAATTTGCCCTAGTCATAATAATTTTCACTTCTTCCACTTTTTCCAGCTCTATATTGCCTTTCTTGGCAATTCTTTCTTGGTGTCACTGTTACTGTTTTTCTCTGCTTTTGCTGCAAATAAAATGTCTCCAAAAATATTTTCCAATAATTTCCCAAAGTCCTTCAAATCAAGGTGATAATAAAAGTATAATCCAGAATTTTGAAACAATTTAAATTTCAAAAAACTAGCCAATCCAGTCTGTCCTTTATCTTTAAAATTACTTCTGTCTACAATTTCTTTTCTTTCTTTTCCGAATCTGACAGTAGCTCCAAGTCTTGATCGCCGCTATTTACCTCTGTTGAGTCCCACTTTAGGGAAAATTTCATGGCAAAAGTTAGAAAAGTTCTTACCCAGACTGAGTACACTGTTACAGGATCTTTCCTTTCTTCTCTTCCGTTTCAGCTGTCACGGCTTCAGTTCAGCCATAATGGCCGTCTTCTATTGGTTCAAGGGGATTTCTTCAGATCAAACAAGGAGACTGTGCTCTCCTCGTGACCACTGAAGCATCCCCTCTATCTTCAATCACCCCTACAGGGTGACTTTCGGCCCTGTAGAGCCTCCAGACTGAAGAAATTGGTGGGACTTTGTGGAGCTACTGCTTGTCCGCACAAGAATTGCTCTGCTTTCTGAATAGTATCCAGTCTATATCTTTGTTCCATCCAGATCACCAATATTCCCTCAGGTATCAGCCATCTGAATTTTACATAATGTTTAATTAATTGTCTTGTCAAAAATTGGTATTGTTTTCTCATATATCTTAATCTTCTGGGGATCTGTTTCAAAACTACTATTTCTCTCCCTTTGTATTTCAATGGGTCATCTCTTACTCTCTGAAGTATTTCCGTTCTTATTGCCTTCTTAGTAAATCTCACATGTACCTCTCTGGGAAGTTTATTTCTTGACACATATCTTGTATATACTCTAAATCAGGGGTGTCAAAATCAATTTTATTGAGGGCCAGATCAGCATTGTGATTGTCCTCCATGGGCTGGGGGGACATGGCCAGAAGAAGGGGCATGGCCAGAGTGGTTGTGACCAACTGGGCAGGGCCAGGGGCATGGCCCGCTTGACATAGATCATGTGGGTGGTGCCTCTGGGTTTGGGCAGGATTGGAAAGGGAATCCAGGGGATTCTGACAGGTAGGGTGGTGGATGGGAGGCTCGTCCCGCAGGATGAGGTGAGGCGAGGCAGGGGACGGGGCAGCTACAGCCCAAAACCCATCATTTACTGCCCTTTGTGTGTGGGGAGGGGAATGGTTTCTGGCTGTAGATGTAGCCTGCCAGCCCCTCAGCTGGTGTACGGTGTTGCTCCAGAGCCTGATGCCAGCACCAGGCTAGCCGTCCAAACAGTAAGTGGAGGCCATGGGAAGGAACATGATGTGGACCACTGGACGTGCTTACACTGTTCCACTGTCTGTTTTGGCTTATGGTTGGAGAGCAGGTTGCTGCTGGTCATCTCCTCAGCCCCCTCGCGGGTCTTGCCCTTGGCCTGTGCGGGAGTGTGGACTGCAGCGGCAGGTGCACGAGAGGGGTGCTCCACCATCAGTCCCTGCAGGAAGCGGGTGAGGACGCAGCATTTCCCCATCTGCTAACAGACCCAACATGTGGCAGCTGGCCTGGCTTCACCAAAGTGGGGCACAGGGCAAGATAGGAAACAGCGCCTGTCCCAAGGCTGGAGGAAGAGGGCCTTTGTGCCCCAGGCACTGGTTCAGGCAGTGCCCTGCCGACTCGCCTGCTCATGTGGAGAGAAGCCCTGCTATCCCCAAGCTGTGCCTTCCAGGAACACAGGGCAAGTGGGGAATTTGGCTGCAATCCTGTTGTGGTTTGCCGGCAGCAGGTGCAGACAGCTAAGGTCTCTGGCAGCAAGGAGTTGGATGAGGGGGCTGCATGTGATGCAGGGATGGGGCCAGGAGTATCGGAGAGTGGGGTGCTGCCTTTGGAGGTTGTGGAGTCTGGTAGCAGTGATGAAGATGACCCCGGGGAGCCTGTGCTCAGTGTGTGTGGGCACAGGGCTTCTTGAAAGAAAGAGCAGCTGAAGCAGCATGGGCAACTCAGGAGTAAGGCTGGAAGGTGATGGCCCCTCCCATAAGGGATAAAAGTTCTTTCTACTCAGAGTCATCGTTGAAGCCCTGCTTACTCCGATTTGTTTTTTGAAACTTCTGACTTTGGATATTTATCTGCAATTAGTCCTTTGTTCTTGGCAGCCTTTTGCAACCTTGAAAGGGCTTGCTCTTATCTGGGACAATTAGTTTTGAATGACTCTTAGCCGTGAATGTACAGAATTCACAGTGCTGCATTAAAAAGGTTTGCTTTTATACATTGTGTTTGTTTGATTTGAACAAGGCTTGGGTCAGAATGGAGATGCAAAACAGAAGGCTGTCTTCAGTCCAGGGAAGGGACCACAGCCTTGGGGGCTCTGTCTGAAGGATCTGCATCTGTCAGGAAGCACCCCAAAAGCACTCTGGAGCTGCTGCTCACAGGGCAGAGCATGGCTTGACTTTCCTTGCCAAGCAGCCCCAGTGAAGGAGGTGCATCACCTCCTTCTCTACTCCTGGCAGCTCCTGGGTGGCAACTCCACCACCACTCAGCAGACCTGTCATGCCCCTGGTGGAGACTGACTCTGAGGAAGAGGAGGAACAGCCAACAGGGAGTGGGAGTGTGACTCCAGAGGTGGTGGAGGAGGCTGGGGAAGGGCAGAGGCCAGCTGAGCAGTCAGAAGAGGATCCAGGCCCATCCCCTATCCATCCTAGGTCATGCAGGGAGGAGAGGATCAGGGAAAAGCGAGGTCTACTCAAGAGGTGATTACCATGATCCTCCTCGTGGCTTGCAGCTGGGAGCTATGTATATAAGTTTGTAACTGTGCAGTCAGAATTGCTGGAGTCAAAGTTTAGTGTTTACTTTGAAAGAGGTTTATCTTTGCTGGCATTCTTCCCATGGACTCTCCTCGGTTATTTTCCTGGAGTTTATGATTAGTTATCTTGGCTTGCTTCAGAACTCTCATCAATGCAATTTGTTTTGGTTTCTTTTTGCCTCATTATTTACTTTTGTGACTTTAAACTGTGCCTAATAAAACAGTGAAGTTAAGTTGAAGGCCTTACCGGATTTTAATATATGTTTTGGGTTTTGGGTTATTTTGAGAGACTACGGGTCATCACATTTTGACTCCAGCCACCCCTTCAACTTATTTTTGCTTTTTGTGGGGTGAACATAGATCAGCTCAGAGCAGACAACACCCAGTTAAGCCAGCAAGTGGCTTTTTTGACTGCACAGGTGGCACAAATGCAAGCTGCCCCACCACACTGAAAATGGCCAGTGGCAGTGCCAGATAAATTTGATGGTTCACTGGCCCAATTTCCAGCATTTTGGGGGGCAGTGCCAACTTTACATGAGCCTTCAGCCTGAGGACTTTCCCAATGACCGGGATAAGGTTGGGTTTTTGATTAGTTTGTTGTCAGGCTCTGCAGCAGGTTGGGTGATGCCTCTGCTGACCCAGCCCAACCAGGTGTTGGACAATTACGCCAAGTTTTGCCGTCAGTTTCAGGCCATGTTTGAGGACCCTGTTCGAAGCCAAACAGCAAACAGACATTTGAGAGAGTTGAAGCAGGGGCGTGGCTCACTCATGGATTATATTGCTATTTTTTGGGTGGTTGCTCAGGATGTACAATGGAATGAGGCAGCACTATCAGACCAGTTCCAGGAGGGTTTGTTGTTGCAGCTCCTGGATGAGTTGGCGCGCACTGAATGCCCTCACACCCTTCAGGAGCTCATGCATCTGTGTCTTCGTATCGATGCTAGACTTCAGCAGTGACGGGGGCAACAACGGACAGAGACCGTATCTGTTTCCAGCAAGACGGCGCCCTTGGTGGAAGTGCCTTTGGAGGAACCCATGGAGTTGGGGGCTGGCCGCCCTCGCCTGACTCAAGTAGAAAAGGAGAGACATTGTTGTGATGGTTTATGCCTCTATTGTGGCAACTGAGGCCATTTTGCGGCCAAGTGTCCTGTTAAGACATCCACAGCAGCAACACCTGCAGTGGCGGGAAACGAGCATCACTCAGCCTATGGGGGTTTGTAGGTCGGGGTGTAAAGTCCTTAGGCCCGCCATCTTCACCAACCTTGCCATCCTCGCCACCTTTGACATCTCCACCACAATTGTTATTGGTGAAGCATCTTGTGCTGACAGCAAGTGTGTTCGTGCCTGGTGTGGGAGCAGTGGAAATCCAAGCCTTGGTGGACTAAGGGGCCACAGCCAATTTCATGGATGCTCATTTTGTAGAGCAGTGGTTCATTCCTCAGCAACAGGTGTCCCCGCCAGCAATGGTAGAGACGATTGATGGTCGGCCCCTTCATTCGAGACTTGTGGTTGCTGCAACCAAACCCCTTTGCATTCATATTGGGCAGCATGTGGAGAAAACTGTGTTCTATGTTACCGCAGTGCCTCATTTTCCAGTGGTGCTAGGTTTGGAGTGGTTACAGGCCCATGACCCACAGATTCTCTGGTTGTCTGGAGCTGTGCAGTTCCTTGATAGGAAGTGTGCCAACTATTGCTTGTGCTCCTGTGCAGAGAGTGTGGCTACGCCCGTGGACCTGGATCTACCTGTGGAGTTGGTAGACTTTGCTGATGAATTTGGGGAGAAGGAGGAGGATCAGTTGCCTCCCCATCGGGCGTATGACTGTCCAATCGACTTGTTGCCCAATGCAAAATTGCCGGTGGGTCGGATATATTCTCTGTCGGAACCGGAGTTGGCCGCATTGCAGGATTCTATTGACAAGAACCTCTGGAAAGGGTTTATCCGGCCTTCTACCTCCCCATTGGCTGCACCGGTGCTTTTTGTAAAAAAGAAATCGGGGGAGCTACGTTTGTGTTGTGATTACCACAAGTTGAATGCAATCACAGTGAGGAATCGGTACCCGCTTCCCCTCATCCCTGAACTGATTGAGTGGCTTCGTCAAGCTAAGATCTTTATGAAGTTGGACTTGCATGGGGCCTACAATCTGGTTCACATTCGTGCAGGGGACGAGTGGAAAACAGCTTTCCGGACGAGGTACAGGCATTTTGAGTATACTGTGATGCCTTTTGGATTAACCAATGCCCCAGCTGTGTTCATGCATTTCATGCATGATGTTTTCCATGATTTGTTGGATCAATTCATGGTCATTTATTTAGATGATATTTTAATTTACTCAGACTCCCTGCAGGAACATTGGCAACATGTGCGGCTGGTGTTGCAACGTTTGCGTGATAACCACCTGTTTGCTAAACGTGAGAAGTGTCAGTTTGCACAAACCACGATTGACTTCTTGGGTCATCGTATTTCACCTGCTGGGGTGGAAATGGACCCGGAAAAAATACAATTGTTGCAGGAGTGGGAACCTCCACAGCGGGTTAAGGATGTGCAACAACTGTTGGGGTTTGCGAACTGCTACCGCACATTTATTCCCTGCTTTGCTGCCTTGACTGCTCCCCTTACTAATCTGCTCAAGAAGGGGGAGAAGTTCCATTGGGGTGCTGAGGAGCAGGCAGCTTTCGAGGCGTTGAAAGTCACCTTTGCTTCTGAGCCTATCCTCAAACACCCTGATCCAGGCCAGCCATTTGTGGTGGAAACAGATGCTTCCAATGTGGCCGTTGGTGCGGTGCTCCTCCAGGCCTATGCTCCTGCAGGCACCTTGTTCCTGTGTGCTTATTATTCCCGGAAGTTGTCGGCTCCAGAGCGCAACTATACGATTTGGGACAAGGAGCTATTGGTGGTTATGGTCGCTTTTGAGACATGGTGGCACCACCTGGAGGGGGCTCATCACCAAATCGAGGTTCGGATGGATCATCACAATTTGGAACACCTATGTACAGTTCAGACATTGAACCAGTGTCAGGTGAGATGGTCCTTATTCTTTGCTTCATTTGATTTCCGGGTGACCTATGTTCCGAGTGGAGGGAATCAACGCACCGATGCCCTATCTTGGAAGCCCGAGTATACCCGAAGGAAGGATAAAATCTTGCACTGGACGGTGATTCCGTTGGAGCAGTTTGTGGCTACTGAAGAACCTGTGGACTTCCCAGTGAGGATTCAGGAGGTGCAGCGGCAGGACCCATTTGTGGCAGCTCAACATTGAGAATTGGATGAGAATGGGAGACAAGAGACTCCTTGGGTGTATATTGGTGACCTGTTGCAGTTCCGTGATCGCATTTACATGCCTGGAGGTCCTCTTCGTGGCCTTATCCTACGTCAATGTCATGATAGTCCAGCGGCAGGACACTTTGGGGTGTTCAAAACACTGCACCTCATCTCTAGGACATTTTGGTGGCCGAGACTTAAACATTATGTGTCGGGATATGTGGCGTCCTGTGGGATCTGTTGCCAAGCCAAGTATGCTCCTGGTGTGCCCCCTGGTCTCTTGCAGCTCTTGCCCATGCCAGAACGACCATGGGGGGCAGTTTCATTGGATTTCATTGTTGAGTTACCACCATCAAATGATGCCACAACCATTTTGGTGGTGGTAGATATGTTGACTAAAATGGCCCACTTTATTCTGTGTGCGGGTCTTCCATCGGCCAAGATAATGACTCAATTGTTCAATCTCCCATGTTTTCCGGTTGCATGGGTTACCAGACCGCATGGTATCAGATCGGGGGGTACAATTTACAGCACGCTTCTGGCAGATCCTACTCGCGAAACTGCAGGTTCAGGCGTGTCTGTCGTCCGCTCATCACCCCAAAACTGATGGGGGGACAGAGAGAGTGAATGCTATTTTGGAGCAGTACCTCTGCTGTTTCAGCAATACTCAACAAGACAATTGGGTGGAAGTGCTGTCGGTGGCAGAATTTGCTTATAACAGTGCCCAACATGCATCCACCCATGTCCCCACTTTCTTTGCTAACTATGGGTTTCATCCACGACTTTTTCCTTTAGCCCTGTCTGATTCCCCAGTTCCGGCAGTGGATACATTCTTGCAGGAGTTAAAAGCCGTGTACCACATGGTCCGCGATCAACTAGAGAGAGCCAAGGAAAACTATAAATGGTTTGCAGACTGACATCATCACGATGTTCCACCTTTAGAGGTAGGCGATCGGGTTTGGCTCTCTACTCGATACTTACCAACAATGCGACCATTGAAAAAGCTTGATCATTGTTACTTGGGACCTTTTCTTGTCGAGGAGGTGATCAATCCTGTGGCTTATCATCTCTCCCTGCCATGGACCATGCGTATCCATCCTGTTTTTCATTGTTCCCTGTTAGTCCCTGCCTTGGCCGACAGTCCGCATAGACCAGCTCCATCACAGCTGGCCCCAGTAGCCCCTCTGGGAGAGCAGGTGTATGAAGTGGATATCATCCGAGAGGCTGATTTCAGTATTTGGTGGCATGGAAAGGTTATGGACCAGAGGACTTCACCTGGGTCAATGCCACTGATGTTCATGCTCCTCGTTTGGTCCAGGACTTTCACCCTCAGTTTCCTCAACATCCTCATCCTCCTGGTCCCGGGGGAAGGGGGCCTGCAGAGGGGGATAGTGTCATTAGACTTTAAACCGTGCCTAATAAAACAGTGAAGTTAAGTTTAATACATTACCGGACTTTAATGTATGTTTTGGGTTATGGGTTATTTTGAGAGACTTTCCTGTATGTCTTCAAAGCTTTTTACTGTAGTTTCTTGAAATGTTTGTAACATCAATTTCAATTCTGCCTGCATCTTATTCATGTTTTTCTGCTGTAATATGTTATCCAAAGATCTTTGACTTGCTGGACTGGATGTTGATGATGATGATGCAGTTGATGGTTTTCCCCCCTAGTTTGCTTAAGTGTGAAGTGCTAGACATTTTGAATGTTCTTAAAATCTTTGATATATTTAAAAGGGATTGTCAATGATAGCTCAAGTATTATCCTAACACTTCCTCAAACCCCCACCAATTTCGTTTTCTCAGTCTCCAAGTACTTCCACACTTTTATTATTGTAGTCCAGTAAAAAAAGAAGATTGCTTGTTAATCTTCAGGTTCTTTAAACACTTGCCTTTTCTTCTCTTTTTAAATTTGTAATCCACTTAGGCCCACCAAGCCCCACAGTTCAACCACACAAACTCATAGGTCTCCAACAAGGAAGATCAAGAAGGCAGAAGAAGAAAATGAAAGGAGAGACATAACTTTCTTGCTATTTCCCAGCTTCTGTTTACTTTCTCTGTTTAGTTTTCATATAATTATTTAATGACACCATTAAAGCCAACCTCTTTAACACATTCTTTGGCTCAGTATTCGTAAACAGCAATGGATCATGCCCAGTATTTCCTAGTCGAACCACAGACGACTACAATGATCTAATACATATCGATTTTACAGAAGACTATGTTGAAAAAGCACAACGAAATCTAAAACCATCTCTATCTATTGGACTGGACGGAATATGTGCCTACTTCTTAAAAAAGCTATCCACTGCCATAGCCGAACCTCTAAGCATAATCTTTGACAAACTACTCCTAAAACTAAAATCTTATGGTATCTCTGGACACCTGCATAACTGGATAGAAGCATTCCTGTCAAACAGGTAACAAATGGTCAAAATTGGGAGCGTCCTATCAAATTCTGCACCTGTCAATAGTGGTGTCCCCCAAGGCAGTGTTCTAGGGCCAACTCTCTTCATACTCTACATAAATGACCTCTGTGATCATATTAAGAGCAACTGTGTTCTCTTCGCTGATGATGTAAAGCTATTCAACCCCACAGACAATACTGCTACCCTTCAAAAAGACCTCGACTAGGTATCAGAATGGTCAAACAAGTGGCAACTTCAAATTTCAACAAATAAATGCTCTGTCTTACATATTGGCAAAAAAATCAGAAAATAAAATACAAGCTGAATAGTCAAGACCTTGTTGATGATCCAAACTCTGTCAAGAACCTTGGAGTACTCATCTCTAATGATCTAAGTGCTAGAGCCCACTGTAACTACATAGCGGAAAAGGCATTAAGAATTGTTAACCTAATCCTACGTAACTTTTTCTCTGGTAATATCACACTACTAACTAGAACTTACAAAACATTTGCTAGACCAATACTTGAATACAGCTCATCAGTCTGGAACCCGCATTATGTATCTGATATTAACACAGTTGAGAAAGTCCAGAAATATTTCACAAAAAGAGTTCTCCACTCCTCTACTCGTTGCAGAATACTTTATGCCACCAGACTTGAAATTTTAGACCTAGACAACCTAGAACTACGCCACCTTCGGTCCGATCTAAGTATAGTACATAAAATTATATATTGCAATGTCCTACCTGTCAATGAATACTTCAGCTTCAACTGTAACAATACAAGAGCACACAATAGATACTAACTCAAGGTTAATCACACCCAACTTGATTGCAGGAAATACAACTTCAGCACCAGAGTGGTCAATGCCTGGAATACTCTACTTGACTCTGTGGTTTCTTCCCCAAACCCCCAAAACTTTAACCTTAGACTGTCTACTATTGACCCCACCCCTTTTCTAAGAGATCTGTAGGGGGCATGCATAAGCACACCAACGTGCCTACTGTCCCTGTCCTATTGGTTTTTCTTTCTTATATGTATCCATTTCATGTATTCATAACTATGTTTATACTTATACCAGTTATCTTATAATTGCTTAACAAAATAAAATAAATAAATACAATAAATAAGTCCAAAAAGCTACACTGTTTAAAAAGTTACAGTGTTTCACTCTCTGTCTCTGCTGTCCCATATAAACAGTTTGCTGGAGCAGGTGTTATTTGTAGGAAACAAGCTTATCTTCCACAGGCTTTCAAGATCGTAGTTTCCATAACTTTCACTTCTCTGTTTTTCTCCACCTATAGATGTTGCTGTTGCTCTATCTCTCTCGTTTCTTTCTCATTAGTTTGAATTGTATCCAAAACTTTTCAAAAGTCCCAGGGATCTAAATTCATATTCCACAAAGTCTTCAACAAAGTTTATAATATAGTTTATAGCATAGTTAAAATCCCAGTCCAACTTTCCTAGCTTTTAAACTTCGTCCTGTTTCCAGCCAAATCTCTTTTCTTTGTTTTCGGTTTTATAAATAGCTCTCAGGATTGCTCGCCGCTATTTTTGAGAGGTGGAAAACAAACAATTCCACCCCCTCTTGAGTTTCACTTTCACCCAAGCTTAATTTAAGGGGGAAGGTTCCTCAACAGGAGTTAGAAAAATCTCACCCAGATCGATCACACTGTTCCTCCGTAAAAGCGTATTTTTGCACAAATTGGAATAAAGGACTCCTTCTCTTCAACGTTAAGATTCTCTTTAACGTTAAGATCACAGATTGCTTATTACATTTTATAGCTTCTTCATGCAACTTACATTCACGTCACCTTTCCGGTTTTTCTCTGAGTAAGCACCTAGGTTTTACTGGTACTTTTCCACTAAACACCACCCACATAATCTCATGTCTTGGAAACCCACTTCTCATGGCTTCTCCTTTCCTGTTATGAACATCATCAGTTCTTAATTTTAGCAAACAAGACAATAGCTCATTAACCGATTCCATTTGGGTCAGAATGACCCCAAACCATTTTACATATAATCATTGCCAAAGATATGACATTTCATGTTCAAGCCAAAAGTTTGACATTTCTACAGAACACAACAACCTTGTTTTTATAGTTATATAATATTCCAGTAATATTCCAGTAATATTGCATAGGTCGGTAATAGGTAAATATGGCATAACTTATGTTTCTCATTTTCACAGGTGTAATCCTTAATATGTAATTGTTACATATCACAATTCACCCTCTCTTATTGTCACCATTTTACACCTGGGAATTATCATTTATCTCTCTTAACATAAGCCAAACTTCTTGCTGGCTTAATCTCTTTCCTTCCGTATCCTTTCTCTTTGGCTTAGTCATCTTACAGCATGTAAAAGACTTACATACAAGCATACATTGGATACAGATACAAGAAGAAACAAGAAACAAAACCAATTATAATGATTACAATGATACAAATGAATACATCCTTCAACCAAGTAAGATCTGGCAACCAGCAAGTCAATCCATCCCATATTCTCTTAAATGCATTGCTATCTTCAATATATGTTAAATATGTAGTTATATTATGTAAAGCTTTCAGTTTAGATTCTATAAATTGAACTCGATTTGATATGTTAAAACAATAAAGGCCTTGGAATTCCTCACATCCATGTCCCATATGTAACAGGATATAATCTATAGCAACTCTATTCTGTAATACAGACTTCCTTATTTCACCCATCTCATCAGCCATCGAGAAAATGTCTCCGGGTTAATAGAGCCCAACAAACAGCAAAAGCTTCCTTTTCCCAAATGGCCCATCTTCTTTCCATCTCATTTAGTTTACAGAAGGTGTATGCACACGGTTGCAGGCTTCCTGCCTCATTTGCTTGTAGTAGCACTGCCCCCACCGCTACATCACTCGCATTGGCTTGGATTACGAAAGTCATACATGTCATTTTAGCTTCTCAAAAGCAGCTTGGCATTCCATGGACCACTCCAACAGTCAACTGGGCTTCAGTTTCACCTCCCCCTTAGTTTGTAAAAGGTTTGTAATAGGCAGCGCAATCTTTGCAAAAGCTGGGATAAACTGACAGTAAAAATTAGCAAATCCCAGGAAACTTTGCAATTGCTTTCTGGTGCGAGGAGGGGGCCATTCCAAAACAGCCCAGACTTTCCCCGGATCCATTTCTATGCCGTCATGTGATATGCGGTAGCCTAAATAGTCAATTTTCTTTTGGTGGAACCCACACTTGGACAATTTCACGTACAGTTCGGCAGCTTGAAGTTTTTTCAAAACTGATCATACTAATTTCATGTGCTCCTCGAGAGTCTCGGTGTAGATAAGGATATCATCAAGATAAACCAGCACCCCCTTGTATAAATGTTCATGCAAGACCTCATTTAACAGTTGCATGAATACAGCAGGAGCCCTCTGTAGGCCAAATGGGAGAACTTTGGAAACATTCCAGTGGGCAATTGAAAGCAGTTTTCCATTCATCTCCCTCCTTAATTTGAACTCGGTAGTAGTCAAATCAAGTTTCATGAAAAATTTCCCCTTTGACCAGATGGGCCAACATATCTTTCATCAAGGGGAGTGGGTACACATTCTCCACAGAAATTACATTTAAGTTTCTATAATCCACACATAAGAGAAGTGAGCCATCTTTCTTTTCTCGGAATAATACTGAGGCCGCTACTCGAGGCCTAGCAGGTTGGATGAAACCTCATTCAAGGTTTTTATCAATGAACAACCACAGTTCTAGCTCCTGCAGTGTCATTGAGTACAATTTAGGTTTTGGGAGTTTCACCCCTGGTAGAATCTCAATACTGCAATCTGTTGGACGATGAGGGGGGAGTTCGTCTGACGCCTTTTCACTAAACACCTCCTTTAAATCCCAATATTCTTCAGGGATCTTCTCCTCCCCCCAAGTTCTCACTGCCCATGGATGCCAGCTCTGTGGAATTCTGGGATTTCGGTTGAGACCACCCCTTCCCTTCTGGGGGTTGGTCAGTGCATATGCATAACGATCCTCTCCTCCTATCCACTTGGGGGTTCCACTTCTGGAGCCAGGGCAAGCTTAGTAGTAAGGGGCGCTCCATCCTGGGGGCAACAATAAAACACAAAGTCTCTCAATGCCTCCCCATCGTCATTTTCACCGGTTCTTGTTAGGTATAACATAGGTCACCTAACGTAGTTTGGGTAAAATAATA
>NW_020769556.1:351174-364048 GCF_900518735.1 Pseudonaja textilis
AGAAAGAAAGAAAGAAAGAAAGAAAGAAAGAAAGAAAGAAAGAAAGAGAAATAGGAAGGGAGAAATAGGAGAGAGAGAGAGAGAGAGAGAGAGAGAGAGAGAGAGAACTCTGTGCTATTATTTTTAATTGTTCCATTATTTATCATGTGTTAATATTTTACACTGTCCCTACACCTAGAATGATTCTACTGCCTTTCTTTTGCCCAGGGCTACCACATTTTTTTGAGGGTTTACATGCATTCAATGTCTATAATCCACAGCCTAAATACATGTGTGTTTAAAGGGACTTTGAAGGTCTTCTAGTCCAACCTCCTGCTCAGGCAGGAAAACTGAGGATGCCAAACTCTGAGTAGAGGTCCTGGGAAAGGTGTCAGAATAACAGAATAACACTTAGAAGGGACTTTAGGGGGAACCCTATACCATTTCAGAGAAATGGCTGTCCAGTCTTTTAAAAATTTCCAATGATTGAGCACCCAGAACTTCTGGGGACAAGCAGGTCCACTGGTTAATTGTTCTTACTGTCAGGAAGTTTCTCCTTAGTTCTAGGTTGCTTCTCTCTTTGTTCAGTTTCCATCCATTGCTTCTTGTTTGCCTTCTGGTACTTTGGAAAATACACCCCCCCCTTTCTTTCTGGCAGCCCCTTAAAAGCCTGTTGCCTATCACACTCTTGGGCAAAGCATGTGAACCGTTTCCTCCTTTCAGTGGTCCATGAAAATACATCTATAGTATGTAGATAATAAAGTCAAAAAAAGGTGAACAACATTTTTACAGAACTATAGATAAGTTGAGGCTGGGTGTGACAAGGAATGGCTGGTAAGGGAGGGGCCAGGCAAGGCAGCCCTTGACATGAGTGACATTAAGTTGGCCAGACCCACTCAGTCACATGACCACCAAGCCATGCCCACCCAGTCACATGACCACTAAGCCATGTCTACCCAGTCACATGGCCACCAAGCCACACCCACCCAATCACATGACCACCAAGCCACACCCACAGTCACATGACTACCAAGCCACACCCACCAAATAAGCCACGTCCACAGAAACGGTAGTAAAAAAAATTGAATCCCACCACTGTTTAGTTGGATCCATTTCCACCCCTTCATTTGACATTCAGTAGCCCATGTAGTCTAGGCTGGTTTTGTGGAATTCGTATTTTGACAGCTTTGCAAATAACTTCTCCACAAGGAGTTTTTTCAGGATTTGGCGCACCAGTGTAACGTGTTCTCCTCGGGGCTCAGTGAAAATGAGAATATTGTTCAGGTACACAAGAACCCGTTTATACAGGTGCTCATGTAGCACCTAGTTTATTAACTGCATGAAGACTGCTGGGGTTCCTTGTAGTCTGAAAGGCATCACTTTGAATTGGAAGCTGTCTAAAGGGCAGTTAAAGGCAGTCTTTTACTTGTCACCTTCCTTTATCCATATTATATAGTAAGCCTCTCGCAGGTCTCATTTGGTGAACACTAGGTGTTTCACTAGGTGGGCTAGCATGTCCTTCATGAAGGACATCAGGTAGGTGTTTTCCAAGCACACTGAATTAATACCCCTAAAATCAATGCATAATCTCATTGACCCATCTTCTCTTTGAAGAAAGAGGGTGGCTACTCTGGATTTAGCAGGTTGTATAAATCCTTGGGCCAAGTTAGTGTCAATGTAGTCCCTTAATTCAGTCATCTCCTGGGGTCATAGATTACATCTTCAGTTTGGGCAGTTTGGCTCCTGGCACGAACTCTATGGCACAATCTGTGGGGTAGTGAGGTAGTAGGGCATTGCATTCCTCCTCACTAAACACTTCCACCAAGTCACAGTACTCTCTGGGGACCTGGGGCTTCCTGACCACAACTATGTGGTAGCAGCTGCTTTTCCGCCTTTGAGTGGCCTGACTATTTCTCCCCCCGCAGGGTCAGGAGGGGGAAGGGACCTAGTCTTTCTGGTAGCTGTCTTCCCATGAAATGGTGGAACTCCATTTGTCCAAACAGGTCAGCCCCAGGATAATCATTTCAGTCATTTTTGGCACCACCACACACTGGATGAGCTCCCAGTGACGGCCCATCTATAACCATATGGGTTTGGTGATCAGAGTGGCAGGGGATCCCCCAATTAGTGACCCATTGATCTGTTCAAAGCATATGGAGCTGGCTAGGGGCTTCGTCTGGATACCTAGCTTCTGACAGGGAGAGGCTGATCAGGCAACGGGTTCATCCTGTGTCTATGACAGCTTCCACTTCTCCTTTGGGCTCCTGTCTTGGGCACCACTAGTCTCAACTTGTTAGCGAACGGACAGATGGTTTTACTTACCATTGGGTCATCCTTGCTTTCATTGTTGCTGTTGTCTGCTGCCAGCAGCAGTGCCTCTTGAGCCAGAGTTCCCCCCTCCCTTTCGGGAGCAGGGGAGACCTTGATGGCCTGATGGACAAATTTCCCCTTCTCTGTCGATCTCCGCGGTGGCTTTTTGGGCTTGGCCAGTGTAAGGGTCCATGGCTGGGGGACAAGAGCTGGTGCCAGGCATTCTGATGCTCGATAGCCTTGTTGACTACACCAAAAGCACTTGATTGATGTCAGGATTTTTTTCCCAATAAATTTTTTATTTTTATATTTTAAAAAACATCTCTTTTGGTGAACAATGTGGTTCCAGGTTTTTACATTTCAATACAAACATGACCATAGTTACATACTCCATCTTTCGTATTCAATTTCATATCGTATTATTACTTATTCCATTTTCCTTTCAATATTCTCAATTATTCTTATATTCATTACACTTATTTTATCCAATTCCAATTCATATCATAACTTATTTCATTTTTCTTTAAATATTCTCATATCTTGTTTTCCAATATTATCTGAGATTCTTGTTTAATTTCTATCTTCAATACACTTATTTACTCTTATCTGTCACATTTGCAATTTTATTACATACTATTATTCCATTCATTGTTCAATAGGTTCCATCCTAATTCTAATAATCCAAAAGTTGTCCCCTTTAATTGTCAATTCGAGTTTGCCACCCCTTTGCCTTATACACTCCCCCAATTTATTCTCTTTAAATCCTTATAAAGATTTACCATAATATAGTGATTTTTTAATTAACACATTCTACATAAATAACAGCAATGTCCTAACTACTAAATATCACATATCCATATATATACTGTATTTGAGTCAGATTCCGCATGGTATTCTTTTACTTAATTACATTCTAGATCATCTATTTGTTTCAAAAATATTACTCTATTCAATTAATTTTAGAAACTGATAGTCGTCTTTCCATTACAGTTCTCATAGCTCATTTTAACTTTATTCATCGCTTTATTAAATCTCAATTAATATATTTATAATAAATTCCCATTTCCATATCTATTTCAATTAAATCTATATCTGGTTTAACAACAATCCTTTGGGGAAAAAAAATCAGTTCCATTCTTTTCTATTTTTAAATCTGTGTTCTTATATATCACCACACGTTACCTTGCAGAATCCCCTTTCCTGTTCTTCTTCTACCCATTGTCTCTCATCCTCCTCACTATATAATTTCTTTTCATTTTTGTTTGCTTTCTGCTTCCCATCATTTTTTGGTCCTTTCTCTTAATTCCCCTTTTTTCCTTTATTATTTCCCTCCATTTCTTATTCCAATTATTTATTTTATTCCCCTCCCTCTCTTGATTTTTCCTCTGTAATTTCCTCTTCTGCTGTTTCCTTTTCCTTTAATTTTCCAAACAATTCCCCCTTTAATTATCACATCAAACCTCAAGTTTTTAGCTTTAATTCTTTTTTCCCCTGTTTTAATCTTCATTGTTCCACTTGTTCTTTAAAGCTGGTTTCCTCTTTATTTAACTCCTCCCCCTCTGGTTCTCTTTGTTCTTCTTCAATCTGTGTCACCCTTTCTAATTTTTGTAGTATAATACTGCACATTTCCAAGCTTTCTTTCACAATTCCCTTCATATTTTGTATTTCCAATTTTATTTCCACAGAAAATTCTCCCAGTTTGTACACTTCTTCTTCTCCCCCACCCTTCTTTAATATTTATGTCCAATCCAATTGTCCAGTAGTTTATTACAACCAGTGTCTTTTATATTTAATTTCAACTGTCAGTGTCCATAAATCTTTGTTTCCAGGTTCCTTCTGTTAATTTCTTTTCCAACTTTTTCCCAAAGTCACCAAATAATCCCAGGACAATTTCTTCACATATCCTTTTTCCCTTGTAATATTCTAGTATTTAACTTTTCAGGGTTTTTATTTTATTGTAATGGAATTCCTTTTATTTCCTTTCAAATTCCAATTTTAAAAAGACCAAGCACTTTTCAAAGAGTCACTGAAATTTTTCCTTTACCATTAGGTGGTGCTCTCAGTTCTGTTTCCAGGTTCCACCCTTTCTTTTCACTTTTTCCTTTTTTAAGCTGTTATTAATTTTGCTAATTCCAATTATTAGCTATTATTTCTTTTTAACACATTCAATTCCAGCATTTAATTATGCCTATTTAGTGCCAAATTCCAAATAATTATCCAGTTTAATTTCCAAGCCCTTTATAATCCAATATTTTCCTCTGAATTTTCCATCTCCAAATTAATTCTTTTCAAAGTCCAAAGCCAATTTCATAAGTTTCTAATTTTCTTCACTCTCTCTCTCTGGTCACCACTTCTACAATCTTTCATAAAAAAATCTTTGTTTTTTAATTCCGGGGTACCTTAATTTCCATGTATTTTGCCTGGTTCACACACCACTCACAGCTTCACCGCTGCAGCACAATTTTAGATTCCCACACTGCCTCCTGTCTTCATGGTGGCTAGTTTTGACCACCACTGCAACTTTTCTTCAGAGGGGGTTTACCTTGTCAGGGAGGGTAGATGCAGCTCCCCTTGACCCTCCAGGCAGTCCCCCCTTTCTTCACCACCCCTCCAGGGTGGTTCTGGTTGTGATCGGGACCCTCCAACAAGCGAGCACAAAGTGAAACCACACACGATCATGGATTCCGCTCCGACACGATGGAAGCACAACTGGAAGTCCTTGATTGATGTCATTGAGGGCCCCCTGGGCTGCTCTTCCATTTGGCGAGTAGCAGGTTGCTGGCCAAGCTGTCTCCTGGGTTTCTTCTCCGGCACCTCTTTTGGGTGCAGGTGAAGCTCAATGTCCATGGCCACTGCTATCTGGTACCAGTTGTGGATGTGGTCTGGGATGCCTCAGCAGATGCAGGCATTGCATAGCTCCCGGTCCAGGCCCTCTTTAAAGAAGTGGACTAGGAGTCATTTGGGGGCAATACCGCAGTTTTCCGGCAAGCCTCTGAAACTCCCCAACATACTCTTTAGCCGGGCATCTCCTCTGCCTGAGCACTTTAATTTCTGCCTCTGCTTCTTTGCCCTGGGCCATGTCCTCAAACCTTTTCCTCACTTCCTGCAGCAACTCATTAATGTTTTCTAGCTCAGGAGTTCCTTTGTCATGTAGTTGGGTCACCTATTCCACGGCCTGTCCCTCCAGTTTCTTGGTGATGGCCGTGATTATTTCCTGGTCACTAGCATAGTTTTTTCCCATAGCAATCAACATGGGCCCATACTTGGTTCAGGTAGAAGGCCAGCTTGTCCAAGCTTCCATCAAATGCAGCTGTGAAGCACGGTGGGGGGGGGGGCAGGCTGGGCTGGAGGAGGAGGGGGCAGTAGTGGAGTCTGGACTGGCATCCACTGAGCTTGGACCCAAACTTGTCCTGGGTAGTAAGCCCAACCAGGTGGCACTTGCCATGTTAGCAATTGCTGGGGTTCCTCCTGTGGACTAGGTGGGCTCCGACACCTAGGTAAGCTCTGCTGCGGTCCGGGGCTCAGCCAAGCTGAAAGGAGCGGCGGCGGGCTGACCATGCGGATTGTGGTGGTGGTAGACTAGTACCAACTGTATAGACTGAGTCAGGGGCTGAACAGTGCTGATGGGAATTATGGAGGAGTCGCAACCCAAGTAGATTGGTCCCCCGAGGGGGAAATATCAACGTTGGTGGGCTCAATATCATTCTCCCCTGCCATTGGATCTCAATTTAAATCTCAACATATCTCAATCACTGCTTGTAAGCTTAAATTATGTCCCCTCAAAAGGTGGCAGTGTGTGCTTTCACTAGTGATACCCAGAACTATTTTATCACAAATGAGTTCATCTCTCAGAGAGCCATACTCACAGCTTGCAGATTTTTCTCTTAGATGTGTGACAGAACTGTCTATTGCTTCACCTTCTTCTTGTTTAAAGCTGCCAAATATATATCTTTCAAATATGACATTTTTATTTTTATTTTTTTAATTATTTTTTAATTTTTAATCGAATAATACAAATATCTTTGTTGAACAATAATCAAAATTTACAACATCATTCATTACATTGGTATTAATTCTACAATGTTAAAATAATAATATTCATACTAATAATATTTGCTTATCTCTTTTAACATATCTTCTTTATTTTGTTTCCCTTTTTAACTTCCCTTTTTGTTATTTAAGCATTGATAAAATAAATCCCATGTCATATAGTATTCAGTTTGCTCATTCTCCTTAATTGCAAGCATTGGTCTATTCATTTCTGCACATTCTCTTCACTCTTCTAGCTTTGTGCAAATACAATTCTAGCAGCAGTATATGAATAATTAAATATGCATTTCCCTTACAATATATTTCAGGTAAAATCCCCAACAGAAATATTTCTATCTTTAAATCAATGTGCTGCTTTATCATTTTTTCTAGCCAAGTATGTATTTTTTAAAAAAAAAATATTTTAACAACAAAACAACATAGACATACCACATAAAACATAAAAATATCATCCTTCTTCATAAATTTACAAACAGTGCATCGATTGGTTTACCACTTTTTTTTGTGCATCCATTTCCTAGTCACTAATATAATTATATTACATAATAGCTCATATTATCAATCAATAATTGTATAACCTAATATCATCACTAAAAAAATCATTTATCTATAATTTTGTTAATTCATATTTTAATGAGATAACTATAGTTTACTTAGTTTATTTTGCAATAAATCATAAGATCATACCAAATCTACCTTGATAATGTTTTATAAAGATAAAATAAAGAAAAAAAGGAAAAAAATATTTTTTATGCTAAATCTGAATATTCTATTATTATGTTTTATTATCTAACCATTGATAAAAAAGATCCCAAACTTCATAAAATTGTTTATCTTCTTGTTCTCTGATTTCAAATGTCAATTTACTCATTTCAGCACAATCCAATATTTTCTTAATAATTTCTTCCTCTGATGGAGTTTTCTCACTCTTCCAGTTTTTAGCAAATACAATCCTAGCCGCTGTTAATATATTTACAATCAAATACTTCAAATTTTTATTATATATATCAGGTAAGATTCCCAATAAAAAAATCTCTGGTTTCAAGTCTGTATATGTCTTTGTCATTTTTTCCAACCATATGCGAATCTTAGTCCAATATTTTCTAGCGTCCTCACAAGTCCACCACATATGGTAGTATAAGCGAGGTACCTGATGACATTTCCAGCACTTTTCAGATTTGTTCTTAAACATTCTTGCAATTCTTGTCGGGGGGAAATGCCACCTGTAAAACATCTTATACAAGTTTTCTTTATAAGTTTTTGACATTGTCATTTTATAATTTTGAGACCACAATTTTTCCCATTTCTCCAAATCAATCCCATATCCAAAATTCTTCCCCCAAACAATCATCGTTTCTTTAACTTGTTCCTCCTCTAATAAAATTTCCAACAAATAACTGTATAATTTTTTAATCACTTTTTCATCAATACCTGTCAAGATCCTGTCTAAATCAGTCAATTTATCATAAAATCCCTCCACTTTAGAATCTATAAGATACCTTGAATGTATTTGCGCATATGAAAACCAATTCATCTTTATGCCTTGTTCTTCTAGTTTTTGCATTGTTTTAAGTTCACTCTTTTCATCCAATATTTCCCCATATCTAACTGTTTGTTCCTTCTCATATATTATAGGATAAGAAAAAGCTTCAATAGTTGATAACCAGACTGGGATTTTCAAATAACATTTTCTCTTAATTTTCTCCCAATTCAACCATAAAGACTCCCTATATAATGCCTTCTAAAATAGCCCTGCGATTTAGTTCCCTTATACCATAGAAAAGCATGCCATCCCAGTAATAAATCATGCCCTTCTAGTGTCAACAATCTAGTCTTTCTGAATGTTATCCATTCTTTAGCCCACATTAAATTTGCAGCTTGGTAGTACAACTCCCAATTCGGAAGGCCAAATCCTCCTCTAATTCTAGCATCTTGTAGAAGTTTTAATTTTATTCTGGCTTTCTTACCTTGCCATATAAACTTCAACACAATTTTATTTAATTCTTCAAAGTAATCTTTACCAAGCCTGATTGGTATGGTTTGGAACAAATATAAAATTCTGGGTAAAATATTCATCTTGACTGTTGAAATTCTACCTATCAATGACAATTGTAGATTTTCCCATTTCTTCAAATCAGATGCTATCTGTTGTTTAAATTTAATATAGTTATTCTCTTTCAATGTAGTACATCTTGACGTCAAATGTATCCCCAAATATTTAACCTTATTTGTAACTTGAATTTTCAATAAATCTGCCAGTTCATCTGTTTGTTTTAATAACATATTCTTTGTCAAGATCTTTGTTTTATCTTTGTTGATTTTCAAGCCCGCCATCTCACCATAGATCTCTATCTTTTCCAGTAGCTTTAAAGCTGTTCCTAGAGGATCTTCCAAAATAAAAACCAAATCATCTGCAAAGGCTTGCAATTTAAATTCCTCCTTCTTAATTTTCATTCCTTTTATATTTGGATCCTCTCTAATGTTTCTATTCAACACTTCCAAACTCAATACAAATAACAAAGGAGATAATGGGCAACTTTGTCTTGTGCCTTTTCTTATATTAATAGAATCTGTAAAATCTCCCTCTATCATTACTCTTGCCATTTGTTTATCATATATGGCTTCTATTGCTTGAATAAATTTTCTAGCAAAGCCCATCTGTTCCAATAACAAAAACATGAATATCCAGTTCACATTATCAAATGCCTTTTGGGCATCTAAAAATATCAAAGCCATTTGTTTTTCAGGATGCGCCTCGTAATATTCCAAGGTGTCCAGAATTACCCTCATATTATCCCTAATTTGTCTCTTTGGCAGGAATCCATTCTGGTCAGGATGAATAAAGTTATTTAGGTATCTTTTGAGCCTTTCTGCCAAGATGGAAGCAAAAAATTTATAATCTGCATTCAGTAAAGAAATAGGTCTATAGTTCTTAATTTGTGATGGATCGGCCCCTTCTTTTGGAATAAGTGTGATATAAGCTTCTGACCATGTTTTGGGTATTTTCTTATTTAACATGGCTTCATTCATAACTTCTAACAGTGGAGTGCTCAACGATTCTTGTAATGTTTTATAAAATTCTGCCGGGAGCCCATCTGGGCCTGGTGCTTTTCCATTATTCTGCCTATTAAATGCTTCTGTTAGTTCCATCATTGTTATAGTACTTTCTAACATTTTTTCAGTCTCTTCAGATATCTTAGGTAGGTTAGCATTTTGTAGATAAAGCTTAATTCTTTCCTCATCAAAATCCTCCTGCTTATATAATTGTCCATAAAAGTCTCAGATAATTGTCTTTTTCTCCTTATTACCATAACACATTTGGCCTTGATCATCTATTAACTGTACTATTTTCCTAGATTCTTTCTCCTTTCTCAATTTGTATGCTAGCCATCTACCTGGTTTGTTTGCATCTTCAAAATAGTTCTGTTTAGCACTTCTAATTTTTTGTGCCAATTCTTCTTTCTCTGCCTGACCCATCTTATGTTTAATTATATCCATTTTGAATTTAATATCATTTTTCTGTGGCATATTCTGCAATTCTTTTTCCAGTTTTTTATAATCATCTTCTAAAGCTTTAATAGTTTGCCTCTTCCTAATATTCTTTTTCTTTGTATAATCCATTATTAATCCTCTTCATTGTATCCCAAACATTCTGCATTGAAGTATCTTCTTTTTTATTTTCACTGAAGAAGAAAGCCAATTCTTTGCCCATCCATTGTGTAAAGTCTTTTTCCTTTAAAATAGCATTGTTTAATGTCCATCTAGATCTTCTTCTTTGTCCTTTCCATTTAATTGTCATTGGATTATGGTCTGCCCATATACCCATTTCTATATTTATTTCTTGAATGTTAGATATTAGTTCTGATGAAGTCCAAATCATATCTATTCTGGACCATGATAAATGTCTATTTGAATAAAAAGTATATTGCTGGGTTTTACCATTTCTTTCTCTCCATATATCTTTTAAATTTAATTCATCTACCATTTTAAAAAAGGATTTAGGGAGGGTCTTTCTACTTTGTTTTAATGCTGTCGCTGTATAGTCCAATTTATTATCTACAATTCCATTAAAATCTCCCATCATAATTATATTGACATGGTCCAGTCCAATTGATTTCATATGTAACTTTTTATAAAATTCTTCTTGTTTATCGTTCGGAGCATAAATTGCAACAAGCAGTGTTTTTATATTGTTATCCACTATTTCAACCATTAATACTCTTCCATCTTCATCAGTATAAATCAATTTTGCTGCAATAGTTTCTTTAATGTACAGGACCACTCCTCTTTTCTTACAGTTAGTCAAGGAAGTAAAAAATTTCCCCCAGTTTTGGTCTTACCAATAATCGTTGATGTTGTTTTTTAATATGTACTTCTTGTAGGCAAATTATATCAAATTTTAACTTCTCTAATTTATGAAAGATTTTTCTTCTTTTAATAGCTGAGTTCAATCCATTTATATTCATAGAAATCAATTTTTTTTCCTCCATGGTTATGTTTTGTATTTAGGTCTAACAGTTCTTGTAGATCTTACTTCACGTTGTTCTTTGGTCTCCATTTGTCCACCTACCGCACCTTCTTCTTTCCCCGGTCTCATCTGGTCTTCTTGAGGCTCAATTTCAAAGGTCTCTTTTTCTGTCTCTATTTCTCTTCTTCCAAAAAATTCATTGTAGAATATTTCTGCTTTCTCAATTGAGTCGATTCTGTGTCTCTGTTCTTGCCATATAAACATTAATCCTTCTGGAATCAACCATCTATAATTCACCTCTTTTTCCAATAACTTTTTGGTCAAAAATCGATATTCTCTTCTCATCTCTCTCACTCTTCTGGGCACTTGTTTTAAAACCATAATCTCTTTACCTTTGTATTTCAACACCTTATCTCTTGCGACTTGTAATATTTGTGTTTTAATAGTCTTTTTAGTAAATCTGACATGAATCTTCCTTGGTAGCTTATTCCTCATTGCATATCTTGTGAAGACACGATATATCTCATCTACTCCGTCCATCATCTTTTCCTCTGTTATCTCCAAAGCTCCAGCCAGAATTTCTATCATTACAGTCGCCAAATCTTGTCCTTTTTCTTCCTCTATATTTTGAAATCTGAGATAAAATTCTGACCTATCCATCTCCCACTTCAACATCCCAGTTATATCTTGTTGCACTGTTGTTAATTTGCTAACAATATTTCCAATTGTCTCATCTCTTTGTCTTTCTCCTCAATTTTTTGGAGTCTCTCCTCCTGTTTCGTCATCATTTGTTGAAAATTTTCAATTTCTTCATCAGTCTTCGCAATTCTCTGTTCAATACTCTCTGTTCTTTGGTCAATACTCGTTTTGAGTTCTTGTATTCCTTGTATAATCGTCGCTAGGTCCATTTGTACTTTATCTTGCTTCGCCATTATTGATAGCCATCCTCCAGTTGATGGAGAAGCAGGAGCAGAAGTTGAACTGCCAGAAGGTAAAGTTTTCTTACTCATTTGAATAACTCAGGATCTTTAAGCTCCTTTAATCCAATTAATAGGGTAGCCAATTATAATCCAGTTGGGAAGAAGAAAAACATTTTAAAAAACCCAATAAAAAATAAAGAGTCCAGGATTAAAAAGAGAAGGCGAAAAAGAAGAAAAGAAAAAGAGAGTAAGACCCAATAATATTAAAAAGCAATGATAAAAAAGAAGAAGAAGAAAAAAGAATTCTTCAGGTTCTTCACACCTTAATCCAATTATAAGGTCTCAAAAAAAATAACCATAAAAATAAATAAGAAATGAAAATAGAAAAGGCAAAAATCCCAATAAGCAAAAATAAAAAATAAAAATATCCTGAGGCTTTCCCTTTAAGAAGAAAAGTAAAATTAAAAATAAAGTCAAACAAGAGAAAAAAAAATAGATATACAAATATTACAAAATACTGTGGGATTGAAGAGGAGGGATGAAACAGCAAAAGAAGGTAAAAAAGAAAGCACACTGCATCTTATTTAGTTATCCAAGGCTCTTATTATGGCTTCTCCACAAATTCCAAGGCCAAACTTCAAGTACTCAAGTCCTTGAGAAAGGATTTCTTCACAGCCCTCTCAACTTCCAATAAAGTATTTTCAAGCCTCTAGTTGGCAGTGTTACAAAGTTTCTTTAATCCACTCCCCCTTCTTTCCCAAAAAAGCCTAATAAAAAAAAGGAAATATACATGTATATATATATATTTAAGGGGAAAAAAATTACTAAAGGGAGCCTCTGTTCTAAAAAAAAACTATTAACAGTCAAAAGGGGGGGGGGGAAAGAAAGAAAAATTAGGTGAATATAAGAGAAAAAACCAGTCTAGCTACAGTTACTAGATCACAATGGAAGTTCAATGAAAACAAAGGTAAAAGTAAAAAGCCAAGCCTCAATTTGACATTCTCTTTAAAAAATCGCCGCTAAATCAGTTTCATCAGTTTTTGTCCAAAGTCTTACAGGTTTCTTCTCATTTTAGAGTGTCCTTAACCCCCCCCCCCCCCAAAAAAAAGATTCTCACCAGCCGATGCACTTTCTCTTTCTGCCTCTT
>NW_020769557.1:34839-46212 GCF_900518735.1 Pseudonaja textilis
GACTAGAACTCCCATTCTCCTGGTGATTGGCCCAAGTCACTTAGCCAGCTTTCCAGCCTAAGGCAGGACTAGAACTCATCTTCTCCTAGTTTCTAGTCTGATTCCATATTGGTTAAGCAATTCTGGGAGTTGAAGTCCACATATCTTAAAGGTGCTAAGTTTAAAAAAATCTCAGATCAAGTGGAACTTACAAATAGCATAAGGGTCACCTACATAAACTGTTTCGAAGGACAATTTGGGCTGTATCAGCTCCTTAGACAGGCCTAAAGACATATTTTAAATAAAAGAACGTTATCTAGAAAGGGGTGGGGTGTCCTTTTTCGACACCGGACCAGCTTCCCAATGGGAACGGTAAGCTGATAACCCCTATCCGAGCTAAAAGCAAACATGTCAAATCAAAGCATTTTTTTTTAATCAGAAAAAACGAAACTCTTATCAGCCTTCACCACACTGAACCTAAACTTATTTAAAGAAATAATAATAAACACTGCGCTTCTGGTTTGCCTATTTAAATATTTAATATTTTAAAAGTCGTTTTAATCACTTTCCTGTAGATGGGTTAGAAAGGAAGAGAGGATGAAACACCAGTGAAATAAAAGTGATACAAATTAAACACAAGGAGCATAAATCACAATGTAGTTGACTCTATCTGCAATTTCCAGAACCTTCCAAGAATGCCAAGCTCTGCTAGCAATCCACCCACTGAAAAACTGGCCTAGTGTTAACTGTTAACAGAAGTTAGCAGTTAAAAATGTCGATGCAAAGGACTAAGTCTTACCAGATCATAACACAGGGGTCCCCAAACTTGGCAACTTTATGACTTGTGGACTTCAACTCCCAGAATTCCCCAGCCAGCATAGCATAAATAGGAGCCAGCAGTGTGCAGCAGCAGCAGCCAAAAAAGCTAATGCAATCCTAAATTGTACTAACAGAGGGATACAATCAAGATCAAGTGAGGTACTAATACCACTCTATAAAGCCTTAGTAAGACCATACTTAGAGTACTGCATCCAGGTTTGGTCACCACACTATAAAAAAGATGTTGAGACTCTAGAAAAAGTGCAGAGAAGAGCAACCAGGATGGTGAGGGGACCAATTACTGTTGTGTCATCAGCAAACTTCAGTATTTTAACAGATGGATCGTTTGAGATACAGTCATTGGTATATAGGGAGAAGAGAAATGGAGAAAGCACACAGCCTTGGGTGTGTGTGTGTGTGTGTGTGTGCATTTTTTTAAAATCAGAAATCACCTGTACAGGTGTCAAATGTGATTCTGTCTAGTTTCACCTGCTGCTTCCTGTCTGTTAGGAAGCTTATGTTCCACTTACAAGTGTGTTCAGGTACCGCTAGCTGGTTTAATTTAGTTAGAAGAATGTCTGGAATGATGGTATTGTATAATAATAATAATAAATTTTGCCTTTTCACAAATATCTACATATATATATATATAATTCCTGTCTCTCTTATCTTTATCTATAGTCTTTACATCTATTCTCTAACCGCTCATACCATGTACCCCAAATCATGTAATATTCGGTTTCTTCCTTATCTTTTAACTCCATGGTTAATCTGTCCGTCTCCATGCATTCGAGCACCTTTTTTTATCACTATCTCTTCTGTGGGAATGTTGTCCTGTTTCCAATTTGGTGCAAAGACGATCCTAGCCACCATTATTACCTGAAGTACGATATATTGGGTTTTCTTACTTAATTTGGACTTTTGCCTTTTGCATGCAGAGTTTAAAAGGTGGTGAGACTTTAGGGGGAAAAAAAAGTGCAAAGAAGAGCAATTAGGATAATTAAAGGCCTGGAGATAATATATATATTATATTGCAGCATTTGGGTCTGGCTAGTCTAAAGAAAAGAAGGATCGAGAGTGACATGATGGCAGTATTCCAATATTTGAGGAAAGAAAAGGGGGTCAAACTTATTTTCCAAAGCCCCAGAAGGCAGGACAAGAAACAACGGATGGAAAGTCGTCAAAGAGAGAAGCAATGTGGAATTAAGGAGAAACTTGCTCACAGTGAGGACAGTTAACCAGTGGAACAACTTGCCACCAGAAATTGTGGTTGCTCCATCGGTGGAGGTTTTTAAGAAGAAACTGGGGCAGCCACTTATCTGTAATGGTATAGGTTGGACTAGAAGACCTCTAAGGTGCCTTCAAGCTCTACTGATTAATGGATGTAGCTATGGCCACGAGCTCCATTGTTCCTCTCCCTCTAGAGCTGCACTCACATGAACCGTTTTTTTTTGGCTTCCAGGTAGCACAAGGCGAAGATCAGATAAGGATTAACCAGGTGGCCTCTTCAGGTGTGGCCTTCTCAGGATGCATTTGAGAGGCATAACTTAATGCTGTTGGTGGCTTTGATCTTATGCCTTCCCGGTGTAATCCTCTCCTCTCAAAATATAAAATAATCTCGCAACCAGGTGGCGTATCAAGAAATACCGTAGGAGGTGTGCCAACAAGGTGTGCCAACTAGAAAACCCGAGCTCAGGTATGCCAAGCCCCCGTTTGTTTTTTGGGGGGTAGGCTGGTATTTTCACAGACAGGTTGCCCTAATAATTTGGTTTTAATAACTGAGCTTGCTTTGGAAAGAGTATCAGTAATGGTGTAGGGACTTCTGCTTAGGCAGGGGGTTGGACTAGATGACCTACCAGGTCCTTTCCAACTCAATCTATTTAACGGAGTTAATGCAAACTTGGAAAATCGCAGAGGACAATCAAGCAATGAGCAATTCATTGTATATCTGCCTCCTCCAGTGATCAAAGCCAAGAATTTCTAAGGAGTTTAGACCTTGACTTATAACGGTTTGTTTTGTGACGGATCAAGGTTACGACGGCACAGAAAAAAGGGACTTAGGATCGGTTTTTTCACACAACCAATGCAACACCCCTGGGATCAAAATTCAGACGCGCGGCGACTGGCTCGTATTTATGACGGCTGCGGTGTCCGTGGACTCACATGATGCCCTTGCGCGACCTTCTGACGAACAAAATCAAGGGGAAAGTAAAGGGATTCACTCTACAACGATGTGACTAACTTAAGAACGGCAGAGATTCGCCTAAGCACTGTGGCAAGAAAGGTCGTAAAATGGAGCAAAACCCGCCTAGCAACTGTCCCGCTTTCCAACGGAAATGCTGCGCTCAATGGTGGCCGCAAGCTAAGGACTACCTAGATACCAGATAACGATGCCACAAGTAGCCTTTGACAAACGTCCATCATTAAGGCTAGAATTATGGTTTTAAATCGTGCCAGTTGTTAAGTGAGTCACCAGGTGACCATGACCAATTTTTATTTATTGAACAAACTGATCAAATACCCCATGGTCACCCTCCTCCTCCTCCTCTCCACAAACCCCACTCGCTTCAAGCACTGATGATGTTCCCTAGCTGGGTCATGAGATGCCTGCAAGAAAGCAACCAAGTTTTGAAAGCACCAAGGACCTCCACGGTCCAGCTCCTTCGCAAATGAAGTGTCTTCAAACTTGTTCCCGGGATCCAAACAGCTACCTGTTTTGTTAAGACAAACAAGAAACAACTAATTTCCTTTTGATGAGTGCTGAAGTCTCCAAACTTGGCAAATTTAAACCTTGTGGACTTCCAACTCTAATATGACTGGAGGAGGAATTCTGGGAGTTGAAGTCCGCAAGTCTGAAAGCTGTCAAGTTTGAAGACCCCCCTGTATTAGTTCAGCGCTTAGCACGCACCCCATGATGGCTTTGCCGCACAGCCTCTCCCGCTGGGCATTCCTCCCTAGATTATGGAAAGTAGAATTGCGGAGATGAGCCAGCCAGATACAAAATAGTCCTAAATCAGTCTGGTTTGTCAGTAGTATCTTATCAGCTTCGACTTCCAGAGAGACAGGCCAGAATGTGGCTTATCTCAGGCTTGGGCCAATCTGAAACGCCAGGATAACACACCTGGCCTGGGATGAAAGAGAACGCCAGGGGCACGGATCAATAATTTACAAGGGCTCTATTGTGGTGCAGAAAACCTGCAAAGAGACAAAGAGGCACCCGGCCTTCCAGGCTGGCAAGGAATAGGAAAACGCACACGTCCAGATGGGCGCAAGAGAACAATTGGTGCCTCTGCTGCCGGATTCATCAGCCCGACACGCCGAGGGATGGCGGTGACAAAAAATCCCCGGAAAACAAGCCGAGAAAAAAAAAAAAAGAGGAGGAGGAGGAGGAGGAAGAAAGATAGAACAGTTTGCTTGGGGAATGTCAGCCAGGAGAACAAACGCAGATTGTGCAGCTGGGGTGGGTTTTGTTCATTTGCCATTGTTCCCATTTGTTTCCCTACCATCTTCCCACCAACACTTTAAAAAAAGAGTTTTGAGTAGGGCAATTGCTCCGGAAAAAGGATAAGCAAGATGGGGAATTCTGGGAGTTGAATCCCACCCATCTTAAACCAAGCTGGCTGGGGAATTCTGGGAGTTGAAGTCCACCCATCTCAAAGCACGGCTCTTATTTTCCACTAAAGATGCCAGACCTTTGCCTCCAAAAGTTGTGGATGCTTCCGATACTGGAGGTTTTTAAGAAGAGATTGGAGAACCCTGTGCCTGAAATGGTATAGGGCTTCCTGCCCAAGCAGGGGGCTGGACTAGAAGGCCTCTAAGGTCCCTCCCAATTTTGTAATTCTGTTCTATTCTACTCTATTCGATTCCTTATTATTCTTACTCTATTCTATCTACATTCGGTTCTATTCCATAGCATTCCATTCCATCTTTTAGCAGGAAATATGAATGCAGAATTTTATTTTATTTTTTTTAAAATTGGAATAGAAGCAGCAGGCTTTCTCTCCAGAGACCTCTATAGTATTCACACTGGCTCTTTGCAGCTCCCTAGGGGGGCCATTTGCTGGCACAGACCGGGGAAGGAAATAGCTGCTGGGATGCCAATCTAACCACTGATGAAAAGATACTGGCTCCAGGCACAAAGGTTACAGGCTGAAGGCAACCTAGGTAGATGCAGAGACCCGCCTTGCCACAGAGGCCCATGGAAATGATAATGGTTACCAAGGTTACTTTGGAATTGCCACTTTTTGAGCCTGAAGGGCCTTGTCCCCCCCATTCAGGAATTTTCCACTATTTAACTCTCCTAAGAAACTCCGGGTTTTGTCAGGGAGGCACAGAGAAGCCTCCTCCTTGGGTTTTTCAGGGCAGGCTCTTCTCAAAAGTATTCTGCCTGGGTCGTCGTAAGTGCTGCGGTCAGGGTGGAAATTAAATCCAGAAAGGGAGCATTGGTTCGAACGGCCAGCTGAGTGACATACAGGTAACCCTTGGTTTAGTGACCATTAATAGAAGGGAATGGGGATGGGATAGGTAGGATAGGACATAGAAAGTAGAATTGGAAATAGAGGGTTAAGGTGATTAAGTGGGAAAGCAAGCAAGTGGTTCAGGGATGGGATGGATAGGCCACGGCTCGGGCAGGATGATTAACATGGGTAAGATTTCAAGAGTTACACCTGAGACTTAATCTGAAGCAACCCGGTTACCTATCAAGAGATTCTCACCTGGCTTGTCAAAAAAAAAAAAAAAACTACCTGCCAGCTTAAGGAGGTACAACTACGGAGAAATTAGTCGGACTGGGTTGAATTTCTGCATATAGGGTTTTTTTTTTTTTTGTTAAGACGACAAAATATCTTTCCTACCCAGAGCTTGGCTCGCTGTGCTAATTTCACAGGTTTAAATTCCCCGGGTACATACAGTAGGTGCTCAACTCTTTGGGGGAAGCTGTGTAAGGATGAGATAAGCACAGGTCGGATTTTAACCCCCATGGCCTCTGCAATCATCTGCCTATCATAGTCCCAGAAGGAAGATGGCACCAGCTTAGATAAAAAACCTCTGGACTTCAAAAGGAGCGGTTGGTTGATCCCGGAGGCTTTCTCTGGGCCTCCCGTGGCCAGTGTCTCCAAGGCATGCAAATCGAAACACAGGGCATCCTTGTTGGCAGCCACACCTGGAGTCTTGACTCCTAAAAAGGCAGCCAGCCAGCCAGCCAGCCGGAAGGCAGCCAGACCTCTTCCAAGGAGAACAATCAAATTCTTTTGTGGGCTTCTCTCCTGGATCGCTCAATCTCGTCAACAGAACAGGACGAGAGAATTAGTTCCCTTTTAAAAAATCGCAGCAGGGAGTTGAAGAGGATGCCTGGTGCAATTGGGGCAGGTGGCTGGCTAAAACGTCCCACTTCCTTCCTGCAAAATGAACGTTCAATATTCAAGGGAAAGCAGGAACGATGAGTGAAGGAAGGAAGGAAAAGAGGGGGGAAAAAGAGGGGAGGAAGCAAAGGGGGGAAGGAAGGAAAAGAAAGAAGAAAAGGAAGGAAAAGAGGGAAGGAAGGAGATAAGAGAGACATAGACGGAAAGACAGATTGAGAGTGACAAAGACAAAGATATTGCCCTTTGTTTAATGTATCTCAACCTTGCAACTTGAAGAGGTGTGGACTTCCGACTCCCAGAATTCCCCAGCCAGCTGTAGGGAGCTGAGATCCTGATGGGATGGGATAAGAAGGGCTGCTGCTGCTGCTTTGGGCAGGAGGTTGGACTGGAAGACCGGCAAGGTCCCTTCCAGCCCGAGGGAGTCTACTTCCGCTTCACAAATGTCTTAGAAACAGAATAACGGAGTCGGAAGGGACCTTGGAGGTCTTCTAGTCCAACCCCCTGCTCAGGCAGGAAACCCTCTGCCATTTTAGACAAAGGGCTGTCCAGTCTCTTCTGAAAAACCTCCAGGGATGGAGCACCCACAACCTATGGAGGCAAGGAGTTCCACTGGTTAATGGTTTCCCTTCTCAGGAAATTCCTCCTTCGTTCCAGGTCGTTTCTCTCCTTGGTTCGCTTCCATCCGTTGCTTCTTCTCCTGCCTTCAGGGGCTTTGGAGAATAGGTTGGACCCCCTCTTTGGGCTCAACTGTGGTCATAAGTCGTGGACTACCTGTATTCTCTGCAAATACTTGATGGAAGAAGCTCAACTGCGGCAAACACACATATATATATATCTGAGATCAAGTAACAGGCAGAATTTTGAGTGACGGCCCATATTTGATCAACCCACTCCAGGGTATTGAAAGAGTTTGTCCAAAGGCAAATGTTCATCACCACCTGTAATTTCTGCATTTATATTTTCCAGCAGAGGTTCACCCGTTAAGGTCACTTCTGACATGCAACGCCAGAGAGGTAGAAAAATAAAGCAATGTAACACCAGCCGCAGCAAAGGTGAGAGAACCTTGGAGGTCAAAATTGATCGATCGCTTCCTTGCTTGTCTGTACAAATCCCTTGTGTGTCCAATCACACTTGGCCAATAAAGAACACCCCAGTCTATAGTCTGTTCTATTTTCCTAGCCTGAAACAGGTGCAAGGTATAGCAAAGCTCACCTTTCTACTGCTGAGAAACTGGAGACTGGCGAAGGTTCTGGGACAACTTTTAAGATACCGGCTAGGGAATTCTGGGAGTTGGAAGTCCACCCATTTTAAAGTTTCAAGTTTGAATGCTCTAGGTACCCTGTTTCCCCGAAAATATGACCTACCCTGAAAGTAAGTCCTAGCTTGATTTTTACACGTGAGCCCAATATAAACCCTACCCCCCAAAATAAGCCCTAATTAAGATCCCACCCACTCCAGGGTAGACAGGTAAAAATTAAGCTTGGGTGGGGATTGGGGTGGTGGTGTTGGAGATGCCCTACTACTTACCTTGGGACAGGTGTAGCCAGGCCTCGCACACCCCGACACCTGCCTTGCTGGCCCATTTCTTCTGCAGCCGGCAAGTCTTTCCTGAAGGCCTCTGGAGCTGAGAACAAAGCTCTGGATCGATCCTGAAGGCTGCAGAGGCCTTCAGGAAAGCCTTGCCGGCCACAGGAGGAGGAGCTCCTGAAGGCCTCGGACAGCGAAAAGGAGGCCGGGGGCAACGCGCGCAAGTGAGGTTAGTCAGTGGAGGACATCCCCCCAAAATAAGACTGGTGCCTTTTTTTGGTGGCAAAAAAATTGTAAGACAGGGCCTTATTTTCGGGGTGAAAATGGTAGGAGTTCTATCCTATTGATTAAAGATTTGTGTCCAGTAAGTTCTTGAAGTCTCGGGACTCTGCACCTTAATATAACCAGTTTTAAGGTTCCCCCCCCCCCCATAATAATTTATTTTATGTTAGCATGTTTAAGTTGGCAGCAAGAAATAGAATCCACTGGTTTTCGTTCAAATGATGCGCACAAATGCTTGGCTTTTCAGCCCCAAGTTCTGAATCACATCGTTTGCAATATCATCTTAAGCAGCTTTTCTTTTTTTTTTTTAGCTTCAGGTTTATTGAGGGTTTATTAGGACAAGCTTTCCGTTCCTCAGCAACCAGACCTAGGCAACACCATCTGCAGTGAGTGAAATAATGATTTCAGTAAAAAGCCCTCTGCATCTTGCAACATTCAATCCCAAGTAGCGCTTTTCAAGAAGCAGAAAGGACCTATATTTTAATTCTAAACCGCAGTGCCCCACCAATCTTTATTGCGGTAAGTTTGACAGGCGTTTGATAGCCAGGAAGTGTGCAACACCCCCCCACACACACACCCCAAAATTAATATTTATTCCTTCTACAATTGGGGTTTGTAAATGAACAGGATATGCCAAAATGTTAACTTGTATTGTTAAAATAAGCTGAATACTGGAATATTTGTGATGCTGGTTATTTCAATTAGCACAAACCTTGGAATTATCTTCCGCGAAGTTTTACCTATCTGTCTGTCGCTATGACATTTCATTCGATTTTTATCAACATCCATCCAGCTGCCAAAACATTGGGGGACAAGTTCTTCCCAAAAATGTTCTATCCTTTTGCGATCCACGGTCCACGGTAACACTTCGATTCTGCAACAGCTTTGTTCCCTAGGCCATCCGTCTGGGGAACTTGCAAGATTCATTGCTCTTGCCACGTACAGAGATATATCAGAAGCAGACTATGTTGTTTCTCTGTGTCATAGAACATATGTAAGTACAGTCATACTTTTTAAATTTATTTTGTTGTTTTTAGGTAGCGTATGTTGGAGGTGAGAGCTGTATGCAGTGAAATTTCATTTTAATGTATGCTGATTACTGTACAAAGTAACAAACTTATATTCTCTCTCTCTCTCTCTCTCTCTTTCTCTCTCTCTCTCTCTCTCTCTGTGTCCTGTCTTGTCTCTCCCTCTGTTACCTAGTTGGGTAGTGAGATGTCTGAAAGAAAACCACCAAGTTTGGAGGGACCTCAGAGCTTTGCTCCTGCTCCAAATCCTCCTCCCTCCCAGCACTGATGCTGTTACCTAGTTGGGTAGTGAGAGGTCTGCAAGAAAGCCACCGAGCTCAGAGGGCCCCCCGAGTTCGACTCGGAGCTATTAATCCAGCAGCTTCCACGATGCTCAGCCAGCCACATCCGATATTTCCCTGTGGAAGCCATGGCCCCACACGGACTCCCCAAATCTAACTGGTTCCGTTCGATCTTCAGAAAGACTCGGGGGGGATTTAATTTTCTCCAGAAAACAGGATCCTGCTCCCTGGGCCATTTCTGTGGCATGCGGAGTCTCCCTAAAATAGAACTTTTCCGTGGGAAACGACCTAGCGATTTGAGAGAATGAGAAGCCTGTGATTTCCCCCCCAAACCACAAGACCACAATTTTGGTGTTTGAGGGAGGGGGCTGGAGGGGGGGGGTCTAATGGAAGCACTTTGCTTCGGGGAGACCTCCTATCCCCACTTCGAAACCAATAAAAGGGGGAACGGGGGAGGAGGGAGGGAGTAGATGTTGGCAAAAATGGGGTTTTTTTGCAAGACTGCAAGGACTTTTCGTGGCGTATTACAGAGTATTGGGGGGGGCTGCACAGCTGCCCCCCCCATCTCTCCAACTGCCTTTATTTACCCCAGGAACCCTCTCAAAATGGAGACTGTATCTGCAAACCTCAACTTTTCATTTAGGGAACCATTCGACGTTACAACGGCACTGGAAAAAGTAACTTGCGGCTGTTTTCCGCACTTACGGCCGTCGGAGCATCCTCCGTGGTCACGGGATGAAAATTCAGGCGCTTGGCAATGGTCTCTCGCATTTACGACGGTTGCAGTGGATGGTGTGTGTGTGTCACATGATCCCCTTTGGCGACCTTCGGACAAGCAAAGCCGATGGGATTCGCTTAACGACCGTTGCTAACTGAAGGACTATTCAGCGATTCGCTTTAACAACGGGAAGAAAGGTCGCAAAATGAGGCAAAACCCATTTATCAGTGGTCTTGCTCAGCCCCAGAAAGGTTGGGCTCAATGGCAATCATAAACCTGATTGGTACAGGTAGTCCTTGACTTGCAACCGCTTTGTTTAGTGACCGTTCAAAGTTACAACCGCAATGAAATGGGCGACTGGTGACCGTTTTTCCACGCTTACAACCATGTGATCACAGTCTGGATGCTTGGCAAGTGACTCGTATTCACGACGGTCGCCGGTGTCCTCGAGATCACGCGATCTCCCTTTGCAACCTTCTGACCAGCCACGTCAATGGGGAAAGCCAGATTCGCTGAACGACCAGGTTACTGACTTTTAAAAGGCAGCTATCCGCTTAACAATGGGGTCAAGAATGGTCGCAAAACAGGGTGAAGCTCACTTAACCACCTCGCTTCGCCGGAGGAAATTTGGGGCTCCACTCAACGGCAAGTCTTCCAGGCAGCCTTACAGACGACCCGTTGTAGCCTTCTACAGCTCTATAACTACGCACTGCACGGACCCCCCCTCGGTTATGTATGACTCACCTCCAAACCAGCTACGGCACCAAGGCCGTCTTGGAACATTTCTGGGCTAGGAGGGGGAAGGGGGTTTACTTGGAAACCAAGCCGGCTTCATTTTCCGATACTCGGAGTGGGTCGTCGCTCGTATTCTGGCACGACGTGTCACCTTCAGTGGCTGGAGTAGACTGTGATTCGGGGTTAAGGGGAAAACCAACCACAGCAACTGGGTTTTGTGAACCAAGATTTAAGGGGTCCGCCTTCGCGTGAACCCAACCTATTAGAAGTATATTAGAATTCCTGGGTGTAAATATCTTGGATTTGCCTAGGGCTACAGTAATGACTGCAATGGGCCCTGTGTCTAATCACACTTGGCCAATAAACAATATTCTATTCTCTATTCTAAATCCTATTCTATTCTATTCGCAATCCTATTCTACTGTTGTTTCATTCCTGGTCTAAAGTATTCTATTCTCTATTTTATTCTTTCCTATTCCTATTCCATTCTATTCCATTCTATTCCCATCCCATCCTTTCCTATCCCATTCTGCCTTCTAACCTACCTTATCCTATCCGCTATTCTATTCTTGCCTATTCTCCATTCTTCCCTATTGTGTTTCCTATTCTATTCCATTCATTACATAGATCACGGTTTGTCAACC
>NW_020769557.1:107418-123162 GCF_900518735.1 Pseudonaja textilis
TATGGAGTGGAGAGTAGAGGAGAGTAGAATAGGGTAGAATAGTAGAGGAGAGGAGAAGAGAAGAGAAGAGAAGAGAATGAGAATAGAATAGAAATATAATTCTTTTATTGGCCAAGTGTGATTGTACACCCAAGGAATTTGTCTTGGTGCAAATGCTCCCAGTGTACATAAAAGAAAAGAGACATTCATCAAGAGTCAAGAATCATCAGGTACAACACTTAATGATAGTCATGGGGTTACAAATAAGCAATCAAATCATAATAGTAAACAGTCAATATGAATAGTAAGGCTACCAGTGACAACGTTACAGCCCTACAGTCACAAGTGGGAGGGGATGGGTGATGAGGAGCGATGAGAAGATTAACAGTAATAGTAATGCAGACCTAGTAAATAGTTGGACAGGGTTGAGGGAATTATTTGTTTAGCAGAGGGATGGCATTCGGGGGAAAAAACTCTCCGGATATTTTGTCTGGACCATTCTGCAAAAAAAATGCACATATATGTGGAACCTCGCCGAAACATCGCCAAGATACTCTTAATCTTACACAGGAAAAGACCTGAACACACCTAAACCTACATACCTGTACCGTGAAAATCTACAAATAGATATATAGGTTTAGGTGTCTTATACATATACATACACATACGCATAGATAAATAGATAGATAGATACTCCCCTATTATTATTCCCCGTGTGTGTGTGTGTGTGTGTGTGTGTGTGTTTATATATATATATATAGATAGATAGATAGATAGATAGATAGATAGATAGATAGATAGATATAGAATGACCACTCAGGCATCATCACAAAATCTCCAGAACCGTAAAGCCTACAAACTTGAAATTTGGCACCTATGTTCTTCTTGGCTTCCAGATGCTCACTAAGAAAGGATTTTTCAAAATGACCATCAGAGCATTTAAAGTATTTCCTATATTATTATTATTATTATTATTATTATTATTATTATTATTATTATTATTATTATTAACACGCTCTGATGCTAAAGAGTTCTACTCCCTCTCCCCAGCTGAAAAGAAATCTCTTCCAAAGGCAAAACACAAGCAGAGGAGAGGAGTTTCACTTTCAGTTTTAGTTTCACAGCACCAAGCAGCTTTTAGTACAGAACAGCTGAGCTAAGCCATGCCCAGGCTCCTTGCTGTCTCCTTCTTGCTCACACAGCAAATACTGTTTCAGTTTCCAAACAGCCCTCAACTCTCTCTCACACCAACAGGACGCTAGCCAGATAAATACTGATGGATGCTGGTAGGCAGAGGCAGGATTTTTTCCCCCTTATTTTCCTCCCAAAAAACTAAGCCCAGCCACATAGTTTCGTAGTGAAGCACAGGGATAGAGCTGGTGTTGAATAGCTCGAACCATAAAAATGGTAATCTTTGTGACACAGTCAGTGCCACTGATCCCAGGCTCATTTGATCCTACTTCAGAGCGGTGTTAGCAGGAGTGGGATTCAAATTTTTTAACAACCGGTTCTGTGGGAGTGGCTTAGGTGGTTGACATGGCTTGGTGGTCATGTTATTGGCTGGGCGTGGCCAACTCAATATCACTCACATAGAGGCACTCATCTCCTCACCTGGCCTTTCATGACTGTGGGGATGCTGTAACAGTCGTAAGTGTGAAAAAGGGTCATAAGTCACTTTTCTCAGTGCCATTGTAACTTTGAATGGTCCCTCCACACAAGCAAAGTACCAGCAAAGGAGGGGAAAAAACTCCAGAGAAGTTCCTGAGGCAGGAAGTCTAGTCCTGCCAAGAATGTAATAAGGGTTAACAGAGAGGCAGTTTCTGTAAGCAACACCAGAATGTTTCCTTCCTGCCTTCCTTACAGGATTAGCCCAGTAAAATGGAAAAAAATAAAAGGAGATTTCCTCTAACAACTGGTTCTCCGAACTGCTTAGAATGTTAACAACCGGTTCTAGCAAATAGGTGTGAACTGGTAGAATCCCACCCCTGGGTGTTAGTACCAAGAGCTAAATTTCTAGAGAAGGTGCTGGAAGCAGTCCTGAAGTTATGACCACGGTTGAGCCCCAAATTTCTGCTGCCAAACGGGACAGCCGTTGACTGAATTTCTCCCCATTTTACAACCTCTCCCCTGCCACCATTGTTAAGTGAATCGCTGCCGTCCCTTAAGTTAGTAAACCGGTCATTAAGTGAATCCAGCTTCCCTGTTGAATTTGCTCGTCAGAAGGTTGCCAAAAGGAGGCACGTGACCCCAGGACACTGCAACCGTCGTAAGTACGAGTCGGTTGCCAAGCGTCTGAATTTGGATCCCATGGACCACGGGGAGAGGCTGCAATGGTCATCAGTGTGAAAAACGGTCATAAGTCATCTTTTTTCCGTGCCATCGTAACTTCGGTCGCTAAACAAACTGCTTTAAGACGAGGACTGTCTATAATGCGGGGAAGGTGGAAGGAAAGAGAAGGAGAGGGTGACCACCAGCAGAGAAATTAGGGTTACGATTGCAGGGAAGTTGGAAACAGTGAGAATGTGGACGACAGCATCTTTGGGAGACTTAAAGGTCCTGTACAAAGTTAGTACCCAGCCCCATCCTAGAAGCTTTAAATACTTTGGGATATACTAAAAAGGCAGAATATTATATTTCCCCCTGTTGGAAGCTGATACCCACCCCTCTCCAAGGAAAATGAAATATTTTGGGGTATACTAAAAAAAAAAAAAAAAGGCAGAATATTTCCCCTAAAAAGAAAAGCAGAGAGGCACAAACTCACCTCAGAAGCAGAAACTCAGCCCCCCTCCACCCCCAACCTTCGCTAATGGACCGTTACTCTGGCCTGGGCCAGCCTATTCTACATAACAAAGACCTACTCCAGGTGGAGCCCTAATAGGAATTGCCCAAAGCCTTTTTCATGACATCATCATCCAGCAAAGGCGCAACCAAGCCCGGGACTCAGGACAGCCTATCGAGTTGCCCCTGCGTGGCCCCATGGGAGCCTGACAACCAATCAGAAGACAAGCTCCAATTCAAATCCCAACCGAGGGCATAAAACCCAGGCGCTCTCGGCATTTCTGCCCCCCTTTTTTTTTCCACCCAGGAGCACCAAGCCATGGGGTCCTGCTGTCCACCATTAAACCATGTTTCCAAACAGCCTCCATTGTTTTCAGGGTCTTTCTCCCCAATTGGAACTGAATCCAGATGGACATTTCTTCCAACAAGGCCAAAAGACCTCCAGCTCCAAGATGGTGGGATTCAGACGTGACCCTCCAGATTGGATTCTCTAGCAAGCAGGGCTCACTGCATTGCACAACATTCCTAAGGACCTTCCATCGGCAAACTTCAACCAAACCTACCTCAGACAAACTTGACCCTCACGTGGCCCCGTGGGAATCTGACGATCGAATACTTGTTCTTGAGCAGGAACAGGAAGTTTAAGTGCAAAGCTCAAGAGAAGGTATAAATACACCCCCCCACACACACACACTCTCAGCTGCAGCAGAACCATGGGCTTGGTGGTTCTGCTTCATCAATAAATGGACTCTTTTTGCAATCAGCCTCCAGCCTCCATTTTGTCTCCAGTGCCTTTCTCTCAGCTTGGAACTGAACCGGATGGATATTTCTTTCAACAGCCCAGTTGGGAGACAGGTAGATCCTCCTGGAGAAAGATCTATCCATGTAGTAATCTCATTAATTTAGGGATCTTCAAAGATGGCCACTTTAAAACTTGTGGACTTCAACTCCCAGAATTCTTCCCAGAATTAATAGATAAGCTAGGATAGACCTATGGCGGATTGTTTTTCACCCATGGTAACTGCAACAAGATTATTATGCAAAGATGGAAAAAAACCACTGTCATTTATCCACAATGGGGAATAATTGGAGAAAAGGGCAAAATTCGAATAGATGGCAAAATGGACTTACTTGATTCGGGAAAATAACTCCATTTGCAAATGACCGGAAAACCTTCACGGACTTTTTGCTGAAAAAAAAAAATATTGTGATTTATGCATTGAGTGATTAGAAAGTGTAGAGAGCATGATATTCCTATACAGAGCCCTGGTATCCCTATAAAGGGAGTGCTCAACTTACAACAGTTCGTTTAATGACCGTGCAAAGTAACAGCGGTACTGAAAAAAAGTGACTTATGGGGTTTTTTCTCCCCCCACTCACAATTATGACCTCTGCAGCTTCTCCACAATCATGGGAATCAGAATTCAGAAGCTTGGTAACCGATTTGTATTTATGGAAACAAATCGACCCAAAACTAGAAGGAAATTTCCTGGCAGAGGTAACAATTAACCAGTGGAACAGCTTGCCACTAGAAGTTGTCGGTTATCCATCCCTGGAGGTTTTCAAGAAGAGACTGGACAGCCGTTTGTGTGACACGATACCGGATCTTCTGCTCAAGCGGGGGTTGGACTAGAAGACCTCTGATATCCCTCCCAGCTCGGTTACTCTGTAATATATGCTATAATAATATATTAGTTTTATAGTATTGTTTATTTATTGATCACATTTTAAAACCACCCATCTCTCTCAAAGAGGAACTCCAGACGGAATAAAAAATAAAATATCAAAAACTCCAAACAAACAAAAAAATGGTACAATTTGAAATAGAGGCGAGGATGGTTCAAAGTCAACATTCCATAGCAATTCAAGTGAATTTTTTCCTCCCAGGAAATCGGTATTACTCTTCACAGGACAGCCTTCCTGGAGTCTGCAGTCCAGAGCGTTGGACTACACAGTGCACAGCCCTGCACATCTGGAAGATATAATTCGTCTAATCACACGCCCTGATTTTTTTAGGGTGATTTTTTTTTTTAGGGGACGTGCATGTTCAGAAGCGTGAGATTTTGGAAGAAATTCTTGCTTTTCTTGTCGAAAAGTGGGCCGCTCCCTTCCTTTGACCCGAGTTGCAATTTGTTCTCAAAAGTCCCTTCCTTCAATTTCTTCCTCTTTATCGTGACCGTTCCTTGTTTCTATTCAAGTTAAGTTTCGTTTTCATGTATTTTTATTATTTTTGGTATCTCCTGGCTCGAGCAAAACTGCTTCTCCCTGTAATTGCTTCTTCCCTTATGGGCAACCTCTGCTGGCAGATGCTTGTGGTTTTAGTTCTGTCCAATAATCCTAATTCCTCCCACAGACACACAAGGAAGTCTGTGTTTTTTTTCCCTTTTGCAAAGCTGCAGCCAAATTCAAGACCTTCCGTGCTGGGAGAGGCCTAAAACTCTTTAGCGAAACGGAGGCTTGAGAATTCCTTTCCAGCACAAGAGGCAAAAATGGACTCTTAATAATATTTAATACATCTTTTTTTTTTAATGTATGCACCGAGCTGAAACATTTTTTGTATTCTGTCTTTCCAGGAAATGCCCGTGCTAAGTTTCAAAATTCAGGGTTTAACGACCACCGAGGAGAACAAGTTTTGGGCTGCTTTAAACAAGTTTTTGGTAAATTGAGTTTTATTATCCCAGTTGCTAAACGAGTTTTATCCCAATTTATGACCTCTTTTGCCACAGTTAAGTGAATTGCTTCAGTGATTAAGTTAGCAGCACGATTGTTAAACGAATCTGGCTTCCCCATAGACTCTAATTTACAGGTTAAGAGTTGGAAGCAGGAGACCTTGCAAATGGCAGTGCAATCTCTTCTTGAAAGTCTCAAGGGACACCGCAACTGTCATAAACATGAGTCAGTTGCCAAGTGGCTGAATTTTGATCACGTGCCCGTGGGGATGCTACCATTCTCCTTTCCTTTCATCAGACTATACTTTTAATTTAATGCTAATGGCAGATGTGTAACGGGTTAAATACCAAGAAAAATTCCCTTTCTGCTTCCCCCGCTTTCTATAGTGTAGTGAAAAGTTTCGTGGTCTCTTTTGAAGAATTTCAGAATAACCAAGCATTCTCAGCAATTAAATCTCAATTCCTGTTCCTGTGAAACTTCCTTTCTGCCAAGCACATCTGGAACTGTAGCCAAAGGACAAATTTTGCTAACCCTGAAAAATCATCTATCTCAAACCTATTATGACCCAAGACTGAGAAACAGAAGAAAATTCATTGCAGGTAGTCCTTGAATTAAAATAGCTCATTTAGTGACCATTCAAAGTTACAATGGCACTGAAAAAAAATTGAAGACAAACCGTTTCCATAACTCAGGAGTAAAAATTACTCATATAATCCACTAGAGGTCCCCCCCAAAAATTGATCTTTCGTACTGTATCAAGACTGAGTTAAATGACACGCACTAGGGGGATAATTGACGTCACTACAAATTGTTTATTTTGTGAGGTTTATGTGAATTCTGTCGCTCCCAGGGGATTTTTAGCCACACTGCAGTATTTAGAGGAAAAAGAAACAGGAATTTTCTCTCAGGGTGGAGAAAAACAAGGAATGTAATCTAAAAGATCTTTACAGGAGACTAGATCATAGATTTCTAGGACTGGAAGGGGCCCCAGAGGTCTTCTAGTCCGGGGGTCGCCAATCTTTTGGACCTCCGGGACCCCCAAAGTCATAATTTTAAATCCCGCGGACCAGAGACCCTGGAAAAATCCTCAAAAAAAAGTCTGCGGGAAAATTCCCCACCCCGTTTTCCTACCGATCGATCGTTCTTTATTTGGGATCGCAGGATACCATCTCCAGCTCTGTTCTCAGAGGGAGAGAGAGAGAGAGAGAGAAAGAGAGAGAGAGAGAGAGAGAGAGACTTTTGGCTTCATGCAAGGAAAGCAGCAGAAGCTGCAGAAGTCTTTCTTTCTCTCCCCAAAACTCTGCCAGAAATGAGTTTTTGCCGGCACAGCCTCTTGGAGCGTGACACCTTGCAGAGTCCCAAAGAGATTTCCTTGAGAAAAAAAACAGAAAACCAAAATTGCTCCTTCTCGGTGTCAATATCCAATCGCGGGGCAGGGAAAGGGCTTCTCCAGCCTGTTGGGAATTTCAGACCTGTAGAAAAGGGAGCCCCCACCCCTCAAGAACGAGCCAAGACCATAGTGGGTGTGCATTCTGGGCTCCGTAGTCCTTACTTGCACTCAAGGGTTGGAGAAGCATTGAAGCATTTCAATATGTATTTTTTTTAATGTTTGTTTTAATGCAAAACAAATGGAAGATGGATTGTTTGCATTTAAGCACAAATTTATTTTTTATAATTTTATAAAATTTATAAAATTTATAAATGTATAAATTTATGCATTCAGGAAAGGCTGATCGGTCAGGAAGCTAAGAATGACCAAAAAAAAAAAAATCCAAATCCAGCCAAATTTGGCCAAAGACTCTCCCTGTTGAACTTCGGCCCGCCCTCGCGCCACCAAAGATGGCCGAAGAGGCGCGGCTTCAACTTCCCTCCTAGGGAATTCTGGGAGTTGAAGTCCCCGCCTCTACAAATCTGGCCGACGTGGTGGGCGGGAGGGGAAAAAAACCGCTCGCACCTAAGGTGACCCGGCCCGCACCCGTGCGCATGCGTGGAGAGCCGCTTTTAAACCTCCCCCCCACCAAGTCCGCCCTTCCCGCCTCTCAGCCTGTGAGCTCACTTCCGGCGAGCGCGTGCAGCCGACCGGAGGCTTTTGGGAGAGGGGAAACATCCGCCGCCCCAACCGGAAGTCCCTCCGCCGCGGCCTTCCCCTTTTCGGCCCTGGAACCGGCGAAGCGTGCCGTCGTGAGGGGAGGCGGGAGGCCACGCTCGGGGCTCCAGTCGTCTCGCGCCCCCCCCTCCCCACCCCACGTCGTCTCCTCAACCGGGCCTCGGAGGCCTGAGTCGCGCCAAGGCCGGAACTCGGGCGCGCGGGGCGTGGTTTCCGGAGGGAGCGCCTTCCGGGTGGCTCCGGCGCGCTTCCGTCTCCTCCCGCAGCAGCAGCAGCGGCGGCGGCGGCGGTGGCTCGCTTCCTTCCCGCTAACAGACTCGGCGATGGCCGCGGAGGCTTGAGGGCCAGGAGGCGGCGGCGGCGGCAGCGGCATGGATCCTGTCGGGCCCGGCGGGGGCGCCGGCGGGAAGCCGAGCTTGCAGATGGTCTACCAGGCCGTGCAGGCGCTCTACCACGACCCGGACCCCAGCGGCAAGGAGCGCGCCAGCCTCTGGCTCGGGGAGCTGCAGCGCTCGGTGAGGGAGGCCCAAGCAGCCTCGGGGGCCCCGGGGAGGGGAAGGGAGCGGGAAGCGCGGCCCGAGTTGCCTCCGCCCCGGGGGGGAGGGGAGAAGGGAGGGGCTCGCCTCTTGCCAAGGGCCCCTCTTGTGGGATAGGGGGCTTCTCTCCCCCAGAGGGCCGGGGTGGGTGGCCGGGTGGGGGGCGGTCGCCTTCTCCCCTTCCTCTAAGGAGGGGAGGGGAGAAGAGAAGAGAAGGACGGGGGTCTCCCCCTCTGGTTAAATGGGGAGGGAGGCTGGGGTCTCTTTGCAACAGGCGGGGCCCTCCAATCCAGATCCCTTCAGAGAGGGGCTCATTTTGAGGTAGGGGGCTTCCCTCCCCAAGAGGATCAGGCTGGGGGGGGTCGCCTGTTGCAACGGGAACCCAGGCCTGTCCCCCCCTCCTCTAGTTAAAAGGGGAGGAGGAGGGTCCCTTTGCAAATTCTTGATCCCTGTCGTTGAAGGAGGGGAGGGGAGAAATACGAGGGTCTCCCCTCCTCTGGTTAAATGAGGAGGGGGCCTTTGCAACAGGCGAGCTCCTCCATTCCCCATCCCAATCTCCCCACTTTCAGAAGGGGCTTCCTTTTTGGGGTGGGGGCTTCTCCCCCAGAGGATCTGGGTGGCTGAGGGCGGGGGGTCTCCTGTTGCAACGGGACCCCAGGCCTCCTCTTTCTCCCCTTCCTCATTTGGGGAGGGGAGAAAGATGAGGGCCTCCCCTCCCCTGGTTAAATGGGGAGGAGGAGGGTCACTAGGGCCCCTTTGCAAAAGGTGACCCCCTTGCATTCTTGATCCCCTCCTCCTCCTTTCAGAGGGGCCTCCTTTGGGGGGCTTCTCTAGAGGATGTGGGGGGGTGGGAGCGGGTTGCCTTCTTCTCCCCTTCCTCATTTAAGGAGTGGAGGGGAGACCCTCATCCATGTTTAAATGAGGGGGCGCTGGAGGGCTTTTGGGGTCGGTGGATGGGATGACCTATTGCAAAGCGATCCCGGCCTCCTCCCCTTCCCCTTCCTCATTTAAGGGGAGAAGGATGAGGGTCTCCCCCTCCCCTGGTTAAATGAGGAGGGGGCCTGGGGTCCCTTTGCAACAGGCGACTCCTCCACTCACCCACCCCGATCCTCTAGGCAAGAGAAGCCCCCACCCCAAAAGGAGGGAGCGGGGAGGATGGGGAATAGAGGGGCTCGCCTTTTGCAAAAGGACCCCTATTTGACCAGGGGAGGGGAGGCCCTCCTCCTTCTCCCCTCCCCTCCTTAAATGTAGAAGGGGAGAAGGAAGAGGCCTGGGGTCCCTTTGCAACAGACAACTCTCTCCATTCCCCCATCCTGCGCCCCCTTTCAGAGGGGGCCTCCTTTTGGGGTGGGGGCTTCTCTTGCCTAGCAGATTGGGGTGAGTGGGTGGGATGGGCCCCTGAGCCCCCCCTTCTCCCTCCTCTCCGTATTTAAATAGGGGAAGGTCTCTCCTGACCTAGTAAAATGCAGAGGGGGAGACCTGGGATCCATTTGCAATAGGGATACCCCAAAAGGAAACCCCCCCTCTGATGGGGGGGCGTCTCCTGTTGCAAAGGCCTCCATCCCCTCCTCCTCCCCTCCCCTCCCCTCCTCAAAGGCTGAGAATGTGGACTCCAGTCCCTTTGCAAATAAGCGACCCCCCCTCTGTCCCCCATCTCGCTGGCCCCCCACTCAATCCCCTTGGGGGGGGAAATCCTCACCCCAAAAGGAAGCCCCCCCCGAAAGGGGCTCACCCCACAAGAGTGGGTAAAGGGAGAGGCCCGCCTGGCCATCTCCCCCCACCACTCCAGAGTTTCTCTGGTAAGCACGGGGGGGGGGGGAGGGAATAAGAGGGGGGTGTCTCTCGCCTTGGCACTCCAAATCGTCCCTCCCAGAGCTGTTGGGGGACCCCCACTCACCCCCCTTTTCCAGCCCTTTTTGTGAACATGCAGAAAGGGAGAGGCGAGCTGGGAAAACCTTGGCCCCGCTTGCATAGCAGGGTCAACGTGTGAGCAGCTCCACCCGGCGGAAAAGCCGCGTGGAACATAAAAATAATAAAATCCATCCCCCGAAAACTTTGCCGTTGTTGCGCAACGGGCAGCAACTCCTCCAGGTTTGGAAAGTAAAAGCTTGATCGCCTTGAGGCAAGGAAGCCAGCCAATGAAGAAGAAAGGACGGGCTTTCCCGCGAATGTTTCTTTCTTTTTTTCTTATCTTTCTAGTTGCAACTTTTTCCACCCCTCTAAAATGCAACTTTTTATTTTATTTTATTTTATTTTTTGTTTAAGAAGTGCAGCTCCTAGTTTGTGTTGTGACATGATGCAACTCCAGGCCTGCCAGGAATGAACTATTTTTTTTTCCCCCCAGGGGATTCATTTGGAAAAGACCAGAGTCTCTTCTGCTTTTGGGGGGGTGGGGGGGGCTGTTAATGTAGCTTTGAGCAGGCCAGAGCTTCCTGATTGGGAGTTGGGAGCGAGGATGACCTTCCTCCGCTTCACCAGAGCTCTTGGAATTGTATTTGCTTTTCTGGCTGGCAGAGATAGTGAAAGTCTCCCTTAACTTTTGTGCTTCCCTGGACGGTGTGGTCTGGCACCGTAGTTGCGGTGTTCGTTTTGGGGGTGCTTGGATGGTTTGGATCTAATGAAACCTCAGACTGTCTGGGAAGGAATTGTTTCAATTAGAAGAGACTCTCGGTAGCTCAGGGTTGAAAGGTTGGGGTCCTTCGTGGTCTCTGAGCTTGGTGGGTTTCTTGGAGACGTTTTCATGACCCAGCGAGGGAACATCATCAGGGCTGGGATGGAAGGAGGAGAAGGAGGACTACTACTTTGAGGTCCTTGGTGTTCTCTGAATTTGACTATTGTCTTGCAGGCGTTTCATAGCCCAACTAGGGAGCATCATCAGTGCTAGAACGGAGTGGAGTTTGTGGAGGAGGAGGAGGAGGACTATTGGGTCCTTGATGGTCTCTGAGCTTAGTGGCTTTCTTGCAGACGTTGCGTAGCCCAACTAGGGAACATCATCAGTGCTGGGAATGAGGGAGGAGAAGAAGTTCTTTGAGGTCCTTGGTGCCCCCTGAGCTTGGTTGTTTCCTTGCAGACGTTTCATGACCCAACTAGGGAACACCATCAGTGCTGGGAGAGAGAGGGGTGGAGGAGGAAGACGACTTCTTTGAGGTCCTTGGTGCTCTATGAGCTCGATTATTTTGGAGGAGAAAAGGAAGGAAGGAGGCAGGTGGGGAAGGACGAGAATTGTGCTTGCTGCTCTCTCAGCTTGGTGATTATATCCTTGCAGACGTTTCACGACCCAGCTAGGGAACGTCATCAGTGCTAGAAGGGAACAGAATTTGCAGAGAGGAGGAGGAGGAGAAGGATTGTGGGGTCCTTGATGGTCTCTGAGTTTTTCTTTGCTTTTTTTCTTCATTCCCTTCATTTCCTCCAACTAAGTAACTTCAGAATTGTTTCCTATTGCTTGTAGTTTGAAGGGATAACATACAATTGTATCTCCTGCTTCTAAGCCACGGTCCCTGGTGACCTTCTATCTATATAGTAACAGGAAAAGTCACTTTGTATACGAATATTTGTAGATTCACATCCATTCTTGAGAATGGCCAGCCTTTGCCATATTTCTACTTTATTACTATAGGTCTTCGGAAATCATATACAAAGAGGGTGGGTTTCAGGCAGCTTGCTTCTCTGGAAATCTGTATTTTCAGTGTTGTTTTTTTTTGAGGTTGATGTGCCATGCATGTTGATGTATCAGGTTCTTGGCATATTTCTTGGGAAGTTTCCTTTATTTCGTTGGATTCCGTATTTGTTAGATTTATGTCCGATCCCTCAGTCCTAAATGATTGGAATTGAAGTCTTTTTTCCTCTTAACAGAATAGAATAGAATTCTTTTATTGGCCAAGTGTGGTTGGACACACAAGGAAATTGTCTTGGTGCAAATGCTCTCAGTGTACATAAAAGAAAAGAGACATTCGTCAAGAATCATCAGGTACAACACTTAATAATAGTCAGAGGGTACAGTAGGAATAGGAATAGAATAGAATTCTTGATTGGCCAAGTGTGATTAGACAAGGAATTTGTCTCCAGATGCATAATCTCTCATTTGTCAGAGTCAAGAATCATCAGGTGCAACACTTAATGATAGTCATAGGGTACAATCAACAATCAAATCATACTAGGAAACAGTCAATATAAATCGTACTGATACAAGTGACAAAGTTGCACTCCTACAGTCACAAGTGGGAGGCGATGGGAGATAAGGAGCAATGAGAAGGTTAATAGTGATAGTAGTGCAGGCTTTGTAAATAGTTGGGTAGTGTTGAGGGAATTACTTGATGGCGTTTGGGGAAAAACTGTCCTTGTGTCTAGTTGTTCTGGTGTGCAGGGCTCTGTAGCGTCGTTTTGAGGGTGGGAGTTGAAACAGTTTATGTCCGGGATGTGAGGGGTCCGTAGATATTTTCACAGTCCTCTTTTGGACTCATGAAGGATACAGGTCCTCCATGGAAGGCAGGTTGGTAGCAATTATTGTTTCTGCAATCCTAATTCCTCTCCGGAGTCCGTGTCTGTCCTGTTGGGTTGCAGAACCGAACCAGACAGTGATAAGAGGTGCAGATGACAGACTCCATAATTCCTCTGTAGAACTGGATCAGCAGCTCCTTTGGGTAGTTTGAGCTCTCTGAATTGGCGCAGAAAGAACATTCTTTGTTGGCCTTTTTTGATAATGCTTTTGATGTTAGGTGTCCATTTTAGGTCTTGTGAGATAATAGAACCTAGAAATTTGAAGGTCTCTACTCTTGATACTGTGCCGTCTAGGATTCTGCAACCACAGCGTGTAAGGCGGTTTAGGCTGAGAGCTAAAAGTCACCCAATGATGATCTGTGCCTGAAGCCAAGATCTAAACCTAAGATTTCTCCAGGGAAGTGGGAAAGCCAGATTCACTTAATGACCGAGTCACTGGCTTAACAGTGGCAGTGACTGATTCGCTTGTCGAACGTGGCAAGCAAAGTCGTGACTCACTTAGTCTCACTTAGCAGCATAAATCTGGGGCTCAATTGTCGTAAGTCGAGGACCACCTGGAACACAGCGAAGTTTTCCTTAGTGCTGTCTGGAGTCTTTAACTACTGCCATATTTATTTACCTACTGCAGGTAGTCCTCAACTTAAAGCAGTTCCCTTAGTGACGGTTTGAAGTTACATTGGCGTTTTTTGGGGGGGAAGCGACGTACGACCATTCCCCCCCCCCCGACTGTTGAAGCCTCTCCGTGATTTGCATTCAGACACTCGACAACTGATTCACTTTTACGACGGTCTCTGGGTCACGTAACCCCCTTTTCTCCACCTTCTGGCCAGCCAAGTTGACGGGGGTGGGGTAGGATGTGTATGACCAGATTCACTTAACGAAAGGGTTACTCACTGAACAGAAGGCAGTGGTTCCCGGAACAAACGCAGCCGCCCCCCCCCCGTCCCCCCCAATGTCGTAACACAAGGCCGAGCTCACTTGACTGATTTCTCACTTTGCAGCATAAATCTTGGGCTCCATTGTGGTCGTAAGTCAAGGACTCCCTGTATTGAGAGAATGAGACAGAACAGTCAACCCCATGGAACAGAAGTTGCTGTCAGAAGTTGTGGAAGCTTCATCCCTGGAGGCTTTCGCGAAGAAAATAATAACAACAATAGAATAACAGTTGGAAGGGACCTGACTGCCTTCTGTCACAAATGGTGTGGGGTCTCCTACTTGGGCGTGAGGGTTGGACTAGATGACCTACAGGGTCCCTTCCAACCCTGTTGTTCTGTTACTCAGAAGTTGTGGGAGCTTCATCCTGGGAAGCTTTCAAGAGCTCTATTCTATTCCTATTTTCTACTCTATTCCATATTCTATTCTATATTCTACGTTCTATATTGTATTGTATATTCTATTCTATTCCTATTTTCTATATTCTATATGTTCCATATTGTATTATATATTCTATTGTTTTCTATTTTCTACTTTATATATCCTGTATTCTATATTTTATGTTCTATTCTATAATGTATTATACTATTCTATTCCTATTTTCTATATTCTATATTCTATTCCATATTGTATTATATATTCTATTCCTATTTTCTACTCTATTCTATATTCTATTCTATTCTATTCTAGTCCATTCCATTCCATTATTCTGTTCTGTCCTCTATTTCTATTCTATTCTATTCTATTTTCTATTCTATTCTATTCTATTTTCTATTCTATTCTATTTTCTATTTTATTCTATTTTCTATTTTATTCTATTTTCTATTCTGTTCTGTTCTATTCTATTCTATTCTATTCTATTCTATTCTATTTTATTATATTATATTCCTAGAGACTGCCTTCTGTCAGAAACAGTGTAGGGTCTCTTGCTTGGGCGATGGGGGAGAGGGTTGGACCAGATGACCTCCAAGGTCCCTTCCAGTTCCCTTAATTTGGATACCGTTGCACCGGAGAGTAATTCTCGAGGGGCGTTTGTGCTTTGACATTGCAAAAGCAAGCAGGACCCGCGTGAGCCTCAGAGTTCAATGCCACGGGTTGTGTGTGTGTGTGTGTGTGTGCGCGCTTCTCCCAGGGAAAAAAAGAAAACCCGGAGCGAAGGATTGGATGCAAAAACGGCTCTTTGCAGGCGCCTCGCCCCCAGGGCTGGGCAGGGCAGGGCGCCCCTTTGGCACAGGGAAAACCTGCCCCGGTTTGTGTCCCCGGTCCTGCCAAGAGCTCGTTTCTGGAAAAAGCACCAGGCAGGGAGCGAAGCAGTTGCAAGTTGGCGGGTCGGCCGTGGCTGCCAAGGGCCAAGAGATTCTCACGAGGGAATCCCTGCGGCTTGTCACTCTTCCTTTCCTGAGGGATCCCTGCTTTTCAGGTGCAGGCAAGATCTTTGGGGGGGGATCCCTCGAAGGGAAAGTGGCAAGGGGCGCGGGGTCACTTTTTGACATCTCTTCTTCAGGGGGTTGTCAGTCTTTTCTGAGAAAATTCGGGCAGACTGTGGCCGCACCAGGCCGCCAAAATGTGGGTGCGGCCACAGTCGTGTGGGGGGGGGGTTGAAACTACGGTCGTTAAGTCGCTTTTTCCAGTGCCGTTTCGTAGTTTCGGTCGCTAAACGGACGGCGAGATTGAGCAATGCAGGGATTCACTTAATGTTAACCAAGGCAAGAAAGGTGTTAAAGTGGGGCGAAAATTCACTTCACAAACGTTTCACTTAGCAACAGAAATGCTAGCTCAATTGTGGCTGTAAGTTAAGGACTGCACATATTCTGATAGATTCAAAGAGTGGCATCTCTCTCTTTCCCTTTCTGTTTCTTTTTCTCCCCGTTGCACACTCGTTCTCTCCCCCACCCTCTCTCTTTCTTAGTTTCTGTCTTGCTCTGTCTCTTTCTTTTTCTCTGTCCCTATCTTTCTCCCTGTTGCTTTCTCTCTCTCTCTCTCTCTCCTTCTGTCTCTGTCTCTTTCTCTCCCATCACACACACTCTTTCTGTGTGTCTCCTCTCTCTCTTTCTCTCTGTGTCCTTCTGTCTCTCTCTGCCTCTTTCTCTACGTATCACACTCTCTCTTTCTGTGTGTCTCTCTCCTCCTCCTCTCTCTCTCTCTCTCTCTCTCTCTCTGTGTGTGTGTCCTGTCTCTCTCTCTCTGTCTCTCTCTCTGTCTCTTTCTCCCTATCACACTCTCTCTTTCTGTGTGTCTCTCTCC
>NW_020769557.1:165475-176082 GCF_900518735.1 Pseudonaja textilis
AGATAGATAGATAGATAGATAGATAGATAGATTAGAGATACGATAGAGAGAGAGAGATAAATTAGAAATATTATAGATAGATAGATAGATAGGTAGATAGATACATTAGATAGATAGAGAGATAGAGAGATAGAGAGAGAGACAGGCAGGCAGGCAGGCAGACAGACAGGCAGGCAGGCATAGATTAGAGAGAGAAATGAGAGAGGTGAGAGATAGAGAGGGGGGATAGATAGATGGTAGATAGATAGATAGATAGATAGATAGATAGATAGATAGATAGATAGATAAGTAGATTGATAGATAGAGGATAGATAGAGGATAGAGATAGGTAGGTCGGTAGGTAGATAGAGATAGATCAATAGATTAGAGATACGATAGATAGATTAGATAGATTGATTAGATAGATTGATTAGAGATACTGTAGACAGACAGATAGATAAATAGAGACATTAGATAAATAGAGACATTAGATAGATTACAGATACTGTAGATAGATACATAGATGATAGAATGATAGAGCGATAGATACATAGATGATATACTGTAGATAGATGATAGAGATAGAGTGATAGATACATAGATAGATTGATAGAGCGATAAATACATAGATGATAGATAGAGATAGATATACTGTAGATAGATAAGAGAGACAGAAATAGAGAGATGCATTAAGACATAGGTAGAGACAGATGTGCTTGGATGGATGGATAGACACAGAGATACACGATAGATGGATAGAAGAGATGGATGTATGATGGGAGTGAGGGGTGGGCAGACGGTCAGACCTGGATAGATGGACAGATGGAGGGACATCCAGAGAGATGGAAGGATAGACCGACAGATGGAAGGAGGGAGGGAGGGACAGACAGATAGACAGAGAGACAGAAAGGGAGGAGCTTCAGGGTTGAGCCCAGAGGTAGTTGAAGGAATTCCGCTGAGCCTTCTCGTAGCCCCCCCTTAATTTGCAACACCCCTCCCCCACAAATACTCACAAGGCTGCATTGAGAAACATGTTCTAACTCCCTTTCTCTCCCCCCACCCCACCCCGCTTCCTTCCTCCACCCGTGGCAGGTTCATCCAACGCAGCCCCCTCACCCTTCTGCGTAGCCAGGTCATTCTCCCCATCCTGCAGTGGGCCATCGCCGCCACCACCTTGGATCACCGGGACGCCAACTGCAGCATCATGAAATTCCTACGCGACCTCGTCCACACCGGTGTGGCCAACGATGTGAGTCCGGTAGGCGTGTGAGCCTGACGGTGCGACGGGGAGGGAAGACCGTTGTTCTAAGCCGGCTCCCCAAACACCACAAACCCTCCGACGTGAACTCAAAAGATTCCTTTATTTAGGAGCGCCAGCGAAAAGTTTCTCTCACACCCCAGGCTAACGCGTCCGTCCCTCCGTCCGGCAGATGGATAGTCATCCGCCACATCTATTCATCTCTTCCCCCTGCCTTTTATCCCCAGAGCTCAAGTGGGGCTTCGCTAGCAGCGGTGGCTCTTCCGTCCCGAGGGCCGGTCTATAGATTTCCACTGCTCTCCTCTCCTCTCTGCCTTTTGCACATCCACGCGTCAGGCGTTGGACCCGGCTGTTCCTCCTCTTCCTCTTCAGCCACCTCCAGACCTGGGGGGGGCTGTGGACTCTCCATCGGAGGGGCTGACGGACGGCCCAGGCTCCGCCTCCGTAGTTTCCCCGTATTCATTTCTCCCTCCGCCTCTTTTTTCTTTTCTTTCTTTTTCTCGTTTGAAGATGGGAATCACATCAGGTGTTTTCCTGCCCTCCCTCTAGTTCCCCGGTGCTCCGGGGTCTTTGAAAGAGACGGTACGATGAAGTGTTTTATTCCGTCAGGGCAACCTGGTCTGCCCAATGACGGGACAGAGCGTCCTGCTTCCGTTTTCGCCTTTCAGCCCCGATCCAGGAGCCTTCGCAGGTGGTCGCTTTTGTGACAAACTATTTTGGTTTTAAATTCACCTGTCTATATAAAAGCGAAATGTGAGGGAGGGAGGGAGGAGGGAAGAAAAAGACAGAAAGAGTGAAGAGAAAGAAAGAGAGAGTGAAGTGAGAGAAAGAGAAAGGAAGGAAGGAAGGAAGGAAGGAAGGAAGAAAGAGGGAGGGAGGGAGAGAGGGAGGAAGGAAGGAAGAAAAAAAAGAGTGAAGAGAGAAAGAAAGAGAGAGAGAGAGAGAGAAAGAAAAGAAAGAAAGAGAAAGAGTGAAGAGAAAGAAAAGGAGGGAGGGAAGGAAGAAAAAGACAGAGAGTGAAGTGAGAGAAAGAAAGAAAGAAAGGAAGAAGGAAAGGAAGGAAGGAAGGAAGGAAGAGGGAGGAAGAGATGGAGGAAGAAAAAACAGAAAGTGAAGAGAGAGAGAGAGAGAAAGAAAGAGAGGGGGGAGGAAAGCAAAAAAACAGAGTGGAGAGAGAGAGAGAGAGAGAGAAAGAAAGAAAGAAAGAGAGAGAAGGGGGGAAGAAAAAGACAGAAAGAGTGAAGAGAGAGAAAGGGAGACCCCCCCCTCAAATATTGGAAGACTGCTATCCTGTCTCCCCTGGTCTTTTTTATTAGACTAGACATCCACAATTCCTGCAGCCGTTCTTCATATGTTTTATCGCCAAATCCCCTAATCATCTTTGTTGCTCTTCTCTGCACTCACACATCATCACAAAATCTCCAGAATCGTAAAGCCTACAAACTTGACATTTGGCACCTATGTTCCTCTTGGCTTCTAAGGGCTCACTAAGAAAGGATTTTTCGAACAGAACATCAGAGCATTTAGAGTATTTCCTATATTATTCTTATTATTAACACGCTCTGATGCTAAGGAGTTCGACTCCCCCGTCTCCACCTGAAAAAAAGAAATATCTTCCAAAGGCAAAACACAAGCAGAGGAGTTTCGGTTTTCACAGCCCCAAGCAGCTTTAGTACACAACAGTTGAGCTAAGCCACGCCCAGTCTCCTTGCTCACACAGCCAATACTCTTTCCGTTTCCAAACAGCCCTCAACTCTCCCACACACTGACAGGATGCTAGCCAGACGAAAAACCGGTGGATGCTGGTAGGCAGAATTCCCCACCCTCTTATTTTCCTCCCCCAAAGCTAAGCCCGACCACGTAGTTTTGTAGCAAAGCAGGCGTATCGAGCTAGCCTAATATAGAAATTTCGCCTTCCAGCCCTGATCCAGGAGCCTCTGCAGGCGGTCGCTTGCGTGACAAACCTTAAAAAAAAAACAGATTAGGAATGTACAGTAGTTCTCAATTTACAACGGTTCGTTTAGTGACCTTTCGAACTTAGGGCGGCCACCGGAAAAAAGGGACCGCTCAGGACCATGTTTCACACTTATGACCGTTGCCACTCCCCGTGGTCAGCCAGTTCCTATTTATGACAGCCGCAGTGTCCCTGGGTCACGCAATCTCCTTTTGTGACCGTCTTGACTGGTTTCTTTGCGCGGCAATTTCCTTGGACCTTTTTCTTGTTGTTTTACATGTTGAAAGAAGCTGATTCTGTTCGCTTAATTTTGACTCTTTTTTGCAAGTCTCAAGTTTCATTTTGAGCCTTGGCTTTGCTGAGTTCACCTTGGCGGATTCGGGCTATTTGCTGGTGTTCTGACTGAGCTTTTAGACAAGGAGCAGGTGTTCTGACCAAAGCTTTTGTTTTATTTCAACGGCTGTGAATTAGAGTCATTCACAGCCCATCATGAGTCTCCAACAGTTTGTAAATAGCCCCACAAAAGTCTGCCATAGTCCTTCGGGATAAATCTGATAAGCACTCACCTTTATCTTCCTTGAAATGATGACTGAATTGTCAATTAGCTGTGCGAGGCCGAACAGCACAATTTTAAACCAACCAGAACGAACAAAGTTGCTTCCTGCAAAGACTCCTGTCCCTTTGCTTCTCCTTTTTGTCTCTGGGAAGGCCAGTCACCTCCAAGCCTTATTCCTGAGTCGCCCCTTTTGTCTGAACTGTTGTTGCCTTCTGGCATAAGCATACTGGGAACAGGCTCCCGCTGCTCCTCTGCCTCACTGTTGTCAGATTCTGGAGGCTCTGGAGTCAGCAGAACAGGCTCTTCAATCTGCCGCCTGGGCAGAGGGCAGGAAGGGGGGTGGCCAGCGCCTGAGCCCGCTCTGTTGTGCCTCCTTTGCAGCACGAGGACGACTTTGAGGCCCGCAAGGAGCTCATCGGGCAGGTGATGACCCAACTGGGCCAGCAGTTGGTGAGCCAGTTGTTGCAGACCAGCTGCTTCTGCCTGCCGCCTTACACCCTACCGGACGTGGCCGAGGTGCTCTGGGAGATCATGCAGGTCGACAGGCCGGTAAGGGGCGCAGGACGCCGTGGGGGACCCCCGGGTGAACTGCCCCTCTGGGACGGAGGAAGAGCAACTCACGGGTGGGGGAGTAGAACCGCCCCGTCCCCCCAGACTAGACCAGCCCGCTAGATAGGTGGATGGAGGGATGGGTAGATAGACCCAGACACATGAGGGAGGGAGAGAGAGATGATGGATGGATGATGGATGTAGATAGATGGAGGAATAGATAGATGAGAGATAGATGAGTCAGTAAATATGTAGATTGATGGATAGGTAGGTAGGAGAGATAGATGGAGGGATAGATGAATAGGTAAATATGTGGATGGGTGGGTGAGTGGGTAGATGGATTGATACATAAGAGGATGGATGGATAGATAGATAGATGATAGATAGATAGATAGATAGATAGATAGATAGATAGATAGATAGATAGAGTAGATAGGTACGTAGGTGGATAGATAGATAGATAGATAGATAGATAGATAGATAGATAGATAGATAGATAGATAGATAGATAGATAGATAGATATCCCATATCCATCTAGGATAGAGAGAGCGAGATGGTGAGAGATAGATAGGATAGATAATATGATAGATAGAGGATAGATGATATAGATGGATGGATGGATGGATGGATGGGTAGGTAGGTAGCTAGAGAGAGAGAGAGAGAGATAAACAGAGAAAGAAGCCAGGATGGATGGATGGATGGATAGATAGATAATAAATAATATCCTATATCCATATAGGGTAGAGAGAGCGAGATGGTGAGAGATAGGTAGGATAGATAATATGATAGATAGAGGATAGATGATATAGATGGATAGATGGATGGTGGATGGGTAGGGGGAGAGAGAGAGAGAGAGAGAGAAACAGAAAGAGGCATGGATGGATGGATGGATGGATGGATGATGTAGATAGATGGATAGGTGGAGGAATAGATAGATTAGGGATAAATAGATGAATCAGTAAATATGTAAGTTGATGGTAGGTAGATAGGAGGGATAGATGGAGGGATGGAGGAATAGGTAAATATGTGAGCGGGCGGGTGGATGGATGGGCGGATAGATAGACGATAGATAATGATGGATGAATAGATGGAGACATGCGGATGAAGGGACGGGTGCATGTATAAATGAGATGATTTATGAATGATGGGTGGATGGAAGAGATGGATGGATGGTGGGAGGGAGGGAGGGAGGGAGAGGCAGAAGGAGGGAGAGGCAGATATACAGGTAGATGGAGGGAGGGAGGGGGAGACAGGTGGACAGGCAGCCAATAGACAGAGGAAGCCTTCAGGATGGGCCCAGAGGGAGAGCCCCCCCCCCTTAATTTGCAACACCCCCCTCCCTTTTGGCAGAGGGGTGGGGTGGCAGGGAGACAGGGTCACTCAGAGGGTCTTGCCATCTCTCTTCCCCTCCCCCTCTCCCCTCCCCCGTCGATAGACCTTCTGCCGCTGGCTGGAGAACTCCCTGAAGGGGCTGCCGAAGGAGACCACGGGGGGAGCCGTTCAGGTGACCCACAAGCAGCTGACCGACTTCCACAAGCAAGTCACCAGGTCAGGGGGGGGAGGGGCTTGGGGACGGGGTGGAGGGGGGCAGCCTTGAGAGCCGCCGGATCCCAGTCAGGGAGCCGCTAAGCTTCTTCTGGGACCAAATCCCCCCCCCCCACCAACTGAAAATTATTCCGTGAACATAAAACAGATTTTTGGAGGATGGAAAAGAATAAAATAAATCCCATGGCCACCACGCAGCTAGTCCTCGAGTTACGGCCACAAATTGGGATCAAAATTTCTGAGTAAAATTTTGGGCCAATCACTAGGAGATTGGGAGTTCTAATCCCGCCTGAGGCCTGAAAGCCAATTGGGTGGCTTTGGGCCAATCACTAGGAGACTGGGAGTTCTAGTCCCGCCTGAGGCCTTAAAGCCGATTGGGTGGCTTTGGGCCAATCACTAGGAGACTGGGATTTCCAGTCCCACCTGAGGCCTTAAAAGCCGACTGGGTGACTTTGTGCCAATCACCAGGAGACTGGGAGTTCTAGTCCCGCCTTAGGCCTGAAAGCCGATTGGGTGACTTTATGCCAATCACTAGGAGACTGGGAGTTCTAGTCCCGCCTTAGGCCTGAAAGCCGATTGGGTGACTTTACGCTAATCACTAGGAGACTGGGAGTTCTAGTCCCGCCTGAGGCCTTAAAAGCCGACTGGGTGACTTTACGCTAATCACCAGGAGACTGGGAGTTCTAGTCCCGCCTTAGGCCTGAAAGCCAACCGGGGGACCTTGGGCCTCTCTCTCTTAGCCCATCCCACCTCACAGGGTCGTCGCGTGGGGAAAAGAGACACAAGGAGCATTGTGCGTGCTTGCCATCTTGAGTTATTTGTAAGTGGGTTACAAACACACAAAAGAATCAAGAAAAATTAAACCAAAAGAAGACACCGAATATTATCAAACAGGGAACTTATTTTACCCGAATACTGTAGCGGCCTAAGAGGTGGCGCTCTCGCCTCATAATCAGGAGGCTGTGGGTTCAGTCCTAGGTAGAGGCAGATATTTCCTCTCTCTGGCCACAGTGAGAATATATTTGCTGAAGAAAACTCCACCCTGGTGACGGGAAGAGCATCCGGCCAGTAAACAACTCCATTCAGTTGCCCAGCCTCCACCCCGCGAAGGATTGTGAGGTCATTTAAAGATGACGATGATGGAATTTATTTTGCCAGTGGTTGGAAATAAAGGGGTGGAGAGTAAGAATGGAACCTCCATTGCTAAGCAAATTAAAATACCCAGACAACAACACAACGTTTGTTAATGCAACGAGCAGAAAATCAATACATTTTTTTAAAATCCTTAAATAAGAAGGGAGACCCCTTTTTCACAGCCATCTTCTGTCCCCTGGCAAACTATGTCAGGGTGCAGATCCTGGGGTTCAGCCAACCTCTGCTGGCATCCTACACACACACCCCGACCCCCCCGCGCTCCCTCCAACTTGCTAGTCTGGTTTTTCCAAACCCTGCTTGCACCTGTTGTGTCCTGGAGCCTGGCTGTGCCACTCAGAAGTTATTGCTGGTCCCACACAAACCAGTTCAGGCAAGCCCACGCCTGTCATTCGGCCTCCGGATGGCCGCCTTTTTGTTCTCAGGCCTCCCAACGCCCCACGAGGCCCATGCCAGCACCTGGTGGCCTTCCTTTTTTCTCCCCCGGCAGATTTCAGGGGCAGGTCGAGTCTGTTCTGACCTCGGCTTCCCCAACAGCACGAATAAAACCCCTTTTTATTTAATTGACAGTGAATTCCTCTCCGGCAAAGTCCCGGCCGACAGCCTTTCAAGAGGTTGCACAGTCCTAGAACTTCGTCAGGCTGGGAGAGTCGCCAGGCCGATAGCTTTCCAACGCCAGGTTGTAGCAGCCATTGACTTGGCGAAGAAGAAGTCAGGAACAGATCTTCACACTAATTAAACGAACTAACTGTCTCCTGCAAACCTCCCTCCCCTTTCGCTCCTCTTTATGGGAGGGGCAAAAGGTGGTCCTTGACTTACAACCGCGTTCGTTCAGCGGCCGTTCAAAGTTACAACGGCGCTGAAAAAAAGCTGCTTCTTGTGACTTTGACCCCTCCAGAATTCGTCAGCTAGTTACCTTCCTCAGCATAGCTGGCTGGGGGAATTCTGGGAGCTGAAGCCTGCAGGTCTTAAAAGTGGCCGAATGTGGATGGCAACTCTAAAAAGAAAAAAAAAAATAGTTTTTCAGAGATAGTAACTTAGGTGACTGAAGTTTCTGACGTGCCAAATTCTAACTAGAGAGCCTGACTGGGGACTCTGGGCTATGGATGTGTCCCATTGGAAGATATGAATTAGGATACACCCAGAGGGTAGAGGGGAAAACCAGGGTCAGAGGTGACAATGAATGATGTGGCTCTGAGTCAGCTGCACCCAGGCAGTGCCGGACGTGTTTACTGTGATGACCCAAAGGAGCGTGGCACAAAAATAACAAAAGTCCCCAAAGTAGAATAAATTCCCTTTATTGCCTCCAGCTTGGCCCCCAATGTCCAATTATCCTCGGCTGGAGATCAGACTTTTCCCAAAAAAACAGTCTATGAAGGGAGTAAATGCCGTTCTCCCGGCTGCAGCTCATGAAAGGGATCAGGGCCGCTTTCTCTCCCATAAGCCGCCTTGCTCCCTTCTCCATTCCTCCCTGCATGCCAGAATCCTGACCCCGGAGACCCCTGGTATCTTAAAATCTTATTTTCCTCCTTTTCACAGCAACTGACCAGCCTTCTTTCTCCCACAGCGCTGAGGAGTGTAAACAAGTTTGCTGGGCGTTGAGGGACTTTACCAGACTCTTCCGGTAGCTGAGGCCTCTTTCGCTCTGCCTGTCCCAGGTGAGTAGCTCCCCACCTCCCAGAGGGCGTGCCACCCAAAGGCATTTCCTACTCAGAAAAGTCGCTCTTTCGTTAAAATCAGGGTTTCCCAAACTTGGGGCGGGCCGACTCCCAAACTCCCAGAGTTCCCCACAAAGCAGGCGGGCTAGAGGATTCTGGGAGTTGAAGTCCACGGTGGGGTGCTTGGTGCTCTCTGAGCTTGGTCATTTTGGAGGGAGAAAGAGAAGGAAGGAGGCAGGAGGGAGAGGAGGAAAATGGCGGCTGGTGCCCTCTGAGCTGGGGGGTTTCCTCGCAGACGTTTCACGACCCAGCTACGGAACGTCGTCAGGGCTAGAAGGGAGGGGCAGTTTTTGGAGAGGAGGAGGAGGAGAAAGAGAAAGGAAAAGGAATAAAGGAAAAGGAAGGAAGGAAGGAAGGAAGGATGGACTGGGGTCCTTGGTGCTCTCTGAGCTGGGTGGTTTCCTTGCAGACGTTTCACAACCGAACTACGGAACGTCGTCAGGGCTAGAAGGGAGGAGGGTTTGCTTCTGTTTATATACAACCGGCTTGTCCTGTCAGTGTTGGCGGCAGTGTTTCTTTTTTCTTCCCCTCTTGGTGGTTCCTTGATTAGGCTGTGGCTTACTGTTTGTGTCATGGTTTCTCTGACTTGGTAGTTCCCCAAGGACCTAATCAAGTAAGCACCAATATTGACAGGGCAAGACACTCTGTTTATATACAACGGAGCAAACCCAATACTCACAAGCACTGATGAAGTTCCCTCGTTGGGTCATGAAACGTCTGCAAGGAAACCCCCAAGCTCAGAGAGCACCAAGGATCCCACAGTTCTCCTCCTCCTCCTCCTCCTCCTCCTCCTCCCTGTGTACCCGCCTTCCTTCCCCTCCTCCTCTTGTCCTCCTCCTTCTCCTCTTCTTCTTTTTCCTTCTTTTCTTCCTCTTCTTCTTCTCCTCCTTCTCCTCCTCCTCTTTGTCTTTGTTTTTGTCTTTTTCCTCCTCCTCCTCCTCCTCCTCCTCCTCCTCCTCCTCCTCGCTGTGAACCCGCCTCCCTTCAAGCACGGATGATGTTCCCTCATTGGGTCATGAACCATCTGCAAGGAAACCCCCAAACTCAGAGAGCTCCCAGGACCCCATAGTCATTCTCCTCCTCCTCCTCCTCCCTGTAAACCCTTCTCCCTTCAAGCACTGATGAAGTTACCCTGTTGCGTCGTGAAACGTCTGCAAGAAGACCCCCCAGCCTCAGAGAGCACCGAGGACCTAACCACTCCTGGATGCTTTGCCAACTCCGTGGGGAGTAGGGACACAGCCTAAATTCCCAACCCTTTTGGTGAGCCTTCCCCGTGAGATTGTTGGCCTCCTCTTCCTCTTCCTTTCCCAGGAATGTCTTTATTTTCAGAAGAGGAAATAAAACAGCCAAGACGGTGAAAAACGAAACAAAAGCCACAACCAGCAAACTTCACTGCGGCCGAAGGTTCCGACTCGCTCCGTGTGTGTGTCCTGCCAATCCAGAAGACGACGCTTTGATGCAAGAACCAGTCGGTGAAGTTCCTGCTTGTGAGTGAGAAAAGAGAAAGGCAGAAAAAAAATAACAAAAACAAAAAAAAAACCACAACACAAAAACAAAACAAAACCACCAGGGGGAAAAAAACAAAAACAAAACCTAATCATAATTAAAAAAAAAAAGAGGAAATCGAGCGCCATTTCACCTGCGACTGTCGAGGGGCTGCCGTTCGGAGGGGGGAAGAGGGTTAGAAGAAGAGATTTTTTCCGGAAGGACTGGAAAAAAAAAAAGAGAGAGAGAGAAAAAGAAAAAGAAAAAAAGAGGAAAAACAACAATAACAGTAATAATAAAAAGAAATGTTTTTTTTTTAAAAAAAAAATCCACCCAAACACGAAACCATCCACGGCTGAGTTTGCTTGGCAGCAAGATTTGTTTTGCGAAAAGGAGAAGGAAAAAAGGAG
>NW_020769557.1:195105-207861 GCF_900518735.1 Pseudonaja textilis
GGAAGGAAAGGAAAGGAGGAAGGAAAGAAAGAAAGGAAGGGAAAGGACAGGAGGAAAGGAAAGGAAAGAAGGAAAGCAAAGCAAAGCAAAAAGAAAAGAAAAGGAAAGGAAAAGAAAAAGAAAAAGGAGAGAGAAGGTATGAGCATAATTTCCTCGCCAGTTTCCCCTGCAACCTTTGGGGGGGGGGGGAAGCGACCACAGCAGCAGAGAATCCATGGTCCCCCCTGTGACTTCACCAGTTTTTTGGGGTGTGTGGGGGGAGACAAAGTAATGGCATTGCAAAACCAGCTGGTACCTCCGTTGGGCAGGGGTACGTCGCAGACCTCGTAAATCTTGTAGGGCTGCATCGGGGTGTCTTTGGTCCCGTCGTAGATCAGGCTGAACTCCCGGCTTTTGTTGAGGGCACAGCGCAGGTTGGCCTTCCATTTGGCCGGATCCGGCTCGTCCACGCCCTCGTTGTACTTGCCCGTTTCTTTGGCCCAGGCCTGTCCGTGCGAGAAAGGAAAGAGCGTGAGATTTCGGAGGATTTTCCCGCCGTCTTCTCCAAAGCAAAGTCACTGGGGAAGCCTGCAGGAAGTCCCAAACTTCCTCTGGTTCCCACCGGGGGTTATTTTTTGCCCTCCTGGGGTCGTTCTGTTTTGTCTTTTTGAACGAGGGAGTTCTCGATTTACAACAAAATGGGTACAACTATTTGTAACCCCGGGTGGGATGCAAATATTTTTACTACCGGTTCTGTGGGCGTGGCTAGGTGGGTGTGGCTAGGTGGGTGTGGTCATGTGACGGGGTGCGCGTGGTACCTTTTTCTTCTCTAGTCAGTCTCCTGCACCACGGTGGAAGGCCTCTATTTCACCTTCCCCTGGGCCTCCGGGAGGGCCAAAACAGCAGAACCACCGGGAGCGGAGGTGGGATTCAGCTGGTTCTGACAGGTTCTGCAGAACCGGTAGTGAAAATGTGGAGTCGTTTGGAGAACCAGCCAATCCCGCCTCTGACTGGCCCCGCCAACCCAAGAATAGATGTATTCTCTTCCTCCCATTGAGTCCCAGCTGATCGGCTGGGTCTCCTTTGGTTGCCCTGCACAGGAGAACAGAGCTGGAAAGCAGGTTAGTGGAGTGGGGAGGGAAGGGGGATTTTGCAGTATATCCTTCCCCTGCTATGTCCAACAAACCACACCCAAGCCACACCACACTCACCAAGCCATGGCCACCAAGCCACACGCACAGAACCGGTAGTAAAAAAAAAATTGAATCCCACCACTGTCCGGGAGGCCTGTTTTTTGTCCTCCCCGAGGCTCGGTGCAGACCCTGTCCTTACCTGGGATCCAAAATGGGCCTTGTGGCCGCTCCTGGGAGGGGAGGATCAGGGTAAGTGAGAACCGCTAGGGGTGGGATTTGCCCAGGGATGGGATCCTACCGGCTCAGCCTGGTTCAAAGATCAGCTGGGAGCAAACCAGTTCGCTCCAACGATCAGCTGTTGGGCCCACACCAACCCACCCCGGCTCTAGTCTGTTCTTTATTTCCGGGTTTTCCAGCTCAGCATATTCATGCAGCACGCGTCAGCGGTTTAAGACACAGGGCTTGCAGCAGAAGGCGAGTTGCAAATGCTGCGTGCGCATATCGAGCCAGCATTTGGTGGGCATGCGCGTGCTCACCGATCCAGTTATTATACCGATGGAATCCCAACTCCTGGATTGGCAGGTTCGCTGAACCAGCCCTTAAAAAGGATAAAATTGGCAACCGGTTTGTCCAAACCGGGGCGAATCGGTAGCGGCCCAACCACCACCCCCCGCCCACCCTCCTCCGTCCCGGGGCTCACCTTGAAGATGGTGTTCTCGTCATCCTGGCAGGGCATGTGACGGGTGGCGTGGCGCCAGGGGATGCAAAACCTCTTCTGCTCCGGATCTACCCAGCGCAGACCTGGGTACTGGCTGCTGTTCACCTGGGCCACCAGCCAGGGCTTCAGGCGGATGCGACGTGGATGGGGGTTCATTGTTCAGCCGCCCCTCCCCCCCTTACTGCCCCTTGTTGAAGAGCCTGGAAGGAGAAGCCGAGAAGAAATCAGGCACCGGAACCCAAATCTGGAACCGGCAAGTCAGCGTTTTCCAAGGAAGGCCTGCCAGGGGAGATCCCGAAGGGCTCAGTGGCTACAATCCAGCTGCTTCCACCCACCCCGGGCCCTCGGACTATGAGATGAGATTTGAAGGGGCTGGTTTGGGGGGGCCTCCATCCATTGGGACCCAGGAGAACCTCAACCACCTGGACGCTTGGAAGGAAGGAAGGTCACCAACAAGAAATAGGAGCCAGCCAGGGAAGAAGGCGGAGTCTCCTCGCTGACGGACCGTAGATCGCGACTCTCTGCGGCTATGGTCCGTGCTCTTTCGTCGGAGAGCCCCGATCATTACGATTAGGGGCTGAAGCTGCCTTGGAGGGGCGGCGGAGTAAGGGGAAGCCGCAAGCCAGGTTGAGGGGAGCCGCATTCCCCCCCTGGGCTTGGTCTTTCCCCCCCCGAAGACGACTGCAGTGGTGGTTTAAAATGGCCACCTCACAGAGGAGGACTCAGCTGGATTAAGATTTGTGCAGGAGGGAAGAAAGAGGTGGATAACATCTGAACCGGGACAACTGGGCAATACAGCTAAACAAAAGTACCCCGGGATTAAGGTAACATGGAATTTTTAAGAAAAGAAAAGTAAGCAGCGAAATTACAAAGGGACAGGGGAAAAAAAAAAGAAAATATTTTTGACAGCTAAGCGGGGCTTCGAACCAGGAAAGGAAGAAGCCGGAACTAAAGATTTAACTAAATTGGACTAAAATATCTTGGCAATAAACAGGCATAAAATAAAGCTGGATTGTCGAAAAATAATAATAATAAAGTTTACAAATTGGAGACTGGACTGTGCTGGAATATTGAGGTTCGAAAAACCCTAAATAAAAAAAATAGGGGAAAAAGGTGAAGACTTTCCTTGAGATTAAGGAAAGAGGCTAGAATTAATGTTTGTTTCTCTCCTTCCTGAAAATTTGGAATGGAAAAGGTAATAATAGAATTAATTATGCATATATGAATGCATAATTGCTGTCATATTTGTATGTAAAGGTGATGACCCGGAAATATGTTGTCCACTAAAAAGAGATTTTTGTTTTTAATGTGAAAAACTGAATAAAATTTGTTTTTTTTTTTAAAAAGAAATAGGAGTCAGCCAGAGGTGGAATTCAGCCAGTTCGGACCAGTTCTGGAGAACCGGTAGTGGAAATTTTGAGTAGTTTGGAGAACCGGCAAAGGCCCCCTCTGACTGGCCCCGCCCCCATCTATGCTCCACCTCCCATTGAGTCCCAGCTGATTGGTTGAGTCTTCTTTGGTTGCCTTGCACAGGAGAAGGGAGCTGGAAAGCAGGTTAGTGGGGTGGGGAGGGAATGGGGATTTTGCAATATCCTTCCCCGCCATGCCCACCAAGCCACGCCCACCAAGCCACGCCCACAGCTGATCGGATGGGTCTTCTTTGGTTGCCCTGCACAGGAGAACGGAGCTGGAAAGCAGGTTAGTGTGGCGGGAAAGGGGATTTTGCAACATATCCTTCCGCCAGGAGTGGGGAGAGAATGGGATTTTGCAGTAACCTTCCCCCACCACTCCCACAGAATGCCACGCCCACCAAGCCACGCCCACCAAGCCACACCCACAGATCTGGTAGTAAAAAAACTATGAATCCCACCACCGGAGCCAGCCGTGTGCTGCAGCAGCCCAAAAAGCCAATGCGATGCTAGGCTGCCATTAACAGAGATATAGAATCAAGATCACTTAGCACGAATGCCGCTTTACAAGGCCTTGGTAAGGCCACATTTGGAATGCTGCATTCAGTTTTGGTCACCATGATGTAGAAAAAGTTGAGACTCTGGCAAGAGTGCAGAGAAGAGCCACAAAGACGATTCGGAGGCTAAAACACATGAAGGAACGGTTACAAGAACTCGGAATGGCTACTCTAGTGAAGGCTGCACCCCTGTCTCCCCTGGTCCTTCTCTTCCCTAGACTAGCCAGGCCCAGTTCCTGCAACCCTTCGTCGTATGTTTGAATCTCCAATCCTTAATCATCCTGGCTGCTCTTCTCTTCGCTCTTTCTAGAGCCTCAACATCTTTTTTATAGTGTGGGTGACCAAACCTGGATGCAGGACTCTAGGTGTGGCCTTACTAAGGCTTTACACAGTGGGATTAGTCCCTCCCTTGATCTGGACTGTATCCCTCTGTTAGGATTGCGTTGGCTTTTTTGGCTGCTGCTGCACACGGCTGGCTCCTATTTAGCTGGTTGTCCACTGAAACTCCAGGGTCTTAAGAAAGTAAAATAAAATTTTCTAAACTGTATAAAGATATAAGAATAGTAATTATAGCTAAAGATATTATTTAATAGTAGATAAAGGCAATGTATTATGATATTTAAACCAAAATCTTGTATACATGCCAAGAACATTGATGATACCAGGATGTCTTACGATGCACAAAAAAAAAAGAAAATTAATAAAAATATATTAAAAAGAAAAACCCTCCAAGGTCCCTCTCACAGTTACTGTTTGCCTCCAGAAATTGTGAATGCTCCATCACTGGAAGTTTTTAAGAAGAGATTGGATAATCATTGGTCTCCTGTTTGGACAGAGGGTTGGGCAAGATGACCTCTGAAGTCCCTTCCAACTCTGTTAATCTGTTATTCCCTCGCCTTTTGTAAAAAGCACCTTCGGGACAACTATGACCTGGACGATTGGATGATCTCCATAAACATTTTGCCAACGGGCATCGGTAAAATTTCCTCCCCTGCCAAAGCAGACCAACCCAGCTAGAAGCAACGATGCCCTTCCCCCAGGGCCGCCGAAGAGCGAGCGTGTCGAGAAATTTAATATATATATAACGTAACAATATTTTATTATTGAATATAATGATTATAATGGAATGTCTGATAGCACAAATTAGATTTTGCAAAAGTGAAGTTTTGCTCGAAAAGGATGATGTGAATTTATAATTCCAGTCTAATGAGATAATAACAAGGATCATATCATATGCATGGCTGATTTATATAAGATGAAGTTGGATTTAAACCAGGAGAGATAGACAGTTGATATTGTACACAACGAGATATGTACCAACCGACACACTGTATGTAATGGAAAGATGGTTGTGTTTGATGTTTTATGTTTGTATTTGTTAATGTTTGTTGTCAAAGTAAATTAAAAAGAAATAAATAGAGAAGTTTGATATAAAAGTAAAGGTTCCCCTCAAACAGACGTGCTAGTCATTCCCGGCTCTAGGGGGCGCTGCTCATCTCCGTTACAAAGCCAAAGAAGAGCCAGCGCTGTCCAAAGACGTCTCCATGGTCACGCGGCCGGCAGGACTCAACGCCGAAGGCGCACAGAACGCTGTTCCCTTCCCGCCAAAGGGGTCCCTATTTTTCTACTTGCATTTTTTTTACATGCTAGGTTGGGAGAAGCCGGGACAAAGTAACCGGAGCTCGCTCCATGACACGGCTCTGGGGATTCGAACCGCCGAACTGCCGACCTTTCTGATCGACAAGCTCAGCGTCTTAGCCGCTGAGCCACCGCGTCCCGCGTTTGATCTACAAACCAACAAACATAATCAGGGGAAAAAAATAATAATCTCCAATTTTTCATCCAGTTCTCTGCCTTGTTTCCCTTCGTTCCTGCAAACTCATTTTATCTTGGATTTTTGGGCAGGAAATGCAGCGACGGAGGGCTCTTATTGCCCTTGAATCGCCCTATCCTTTCCCAGCGATTCACTCCACAATGGTGGCCAGGAAGGCCGGATAACGGGCCAAACCTCACAGCACCGGCGCCTCTCTTAGCGACGAGAGCTCTGGCCTCCATGGTCACCGTACATCGAGGACTACTACCCATGTTTGCAATTTGTATTCCCGTGCTTCCAGTTTTAAATTACTTTTCTTTTTTCCCCCCAATAATTTGTATTGTTCTTTTTTTTTAATCTTTTACACATTTTCACCTTAATAGTAACAGTATTGTGCCATTATTATTATAAACCAATCTCAAGTAAATATCTACATTTACCTACATTCATATACATTTACCTATAATTTTCTTATCTCCGTTATCCTTATTTCTGTTGTTCAACCATTCATACCAATTGTCCCAAATTTCGTAATACTCTTCTTTATCTTTTAATTTTAATGTCAATTTATCCATTTCAGCACAATCTAGACATTTTTGAATTACTAATTCCTCTGGGGGCGTATTATTTTGTTTCCAACATTGTGCGTATACTATCGTTGCTGTCAATATATGCAATATAATATATTTAACCCTTTTCTTATATTTATCCCTTTCATTATTCCCAATAGAAACAACTCCAATTTAAACTCTATTCGATCTTCCACAATTTCTTGCGTCCAGATCCATATTTTAGTCCGGTATTTTGGGGCTTTTGGGCATGACCATCACATAGGATAGAAGGTACCTTGGTTCCGGTTGCGTTTCCAGCATGTCCGATTCATGTCCAGGTACATTTTAGCCAGTCTCACTGGGGGCAAATGCCAAAGATAAAGGAACTTGTGCCTAAATTAGTTTTCGTAAGGATTGTTTTCATTGCGACTGTTTGTGTTTTAAAAAAATAAATATATATTGTTTTCCTTTCCTGCTGGATGCAGTCCAGAGTCACTTTCGGCTGAGATGTTGACGTTGGACAGACGATTAAATAAATCAAGCACCCACCTGTTTTCCTTTAATGTGGCGATGACTGATCGCCCTGGATGTTGCAATGCCTCCGATTCTGGTTCCACGGGTGTGACCACGCCACCCACGAGCCAGCGGGGCAGCCCAGCCTTTCAAGTGCTTCGTCGCAAACGCAGCCAGGCGCAAAGGAGCGCTGACCCTGGTTGCATTCTTCTTCTTCCGGAGATGTCCCTCCGCCAAGGGTTGGTTTGGGCGCTCGGGCTGCCCGCTCACCTGTTACTGCCATGCTCTCAAAGTGACAGGTGGCCAACCTGTGCGAGCTGCACAGCTTCAGAGGCGTTGGATGGAACGTAGAAGAATGGAAGGTGGGAGGGACCTTGGAGGTCTTCTAGTCCAGCCCCCCTGCAGGAAACCCTAGACCACTTCAGACAAATGGTTGTCCAATCTCTTCTTAAAAACCTCCAGAAATGGAGAAAGGAAGGAAGGAAGGAAGGAAAGGAGGGAGGAAAGTAAGGAAGGAAAGAAGGGAGGAAAGGAAGAAAAGGAAGGAAGGAAAGGAAGAAAAGGAAGGAAAGGAAAAGAAAGCGAGGGAAGGAAGGAAGGAAGGAAGGAAGGAAGGAAGGAAGGAAGGAAGGAAAGGAAGAAAGGAAGGAAGAAAGGAAGGGAGGGAGGAAGGGAGGAAAGGAAGGAAGGAAAGGAAAGGAAAGGAAGGAAGGAAAGGAAGGGAGGGAGGGAGGAAAGTAAGGAAGGAAAGAAGGGAGGAAAGGAAGGAAGGAAAGGAGGGAGGGAGGGAGAAAAGGAAGGAAGGAAAGGAAGGAAATGAAGGATGGAAGGAAAGGAAGAAAAGGAAGGAAGGAAAGGAAAAGAAAAGGAAGGAAGGAAGGAAGGAAAGGAAGAAAGGAAGGGAGGGAGGAAAGGAAAGGAAAGGAAAGGAAGGAAAGGAAAGGAAAAGAAAAGAAAGGAAAGGAAGGAAGGAAAGAAGGGAGGAAAGGAAGAAAGGAAGGAAGGAAGGAAGGAAAGGAAGGAAGGAAGGAAAGGAAAGGTAAGGAAGGAAGGAAGGAAAAACAAGAGCAGAATAACAGAGTTGGAAGGGACCTTAGAGGTCTTCTAGTCCAGCCCCCTGCTCAAACAGGAGACTCCCCCCACCATTTCAGACAAGTGGCTGTCCAATCTCTTCTTGAAAATCTCCAGTGATGAAGTCCATACAACTTCTGGTGGCATGTAGTTCCACTGGTTAATTGTCCTCCCTATTAGAAAGTGTCTCCTTAGTTCTTGGTTGCTTCTCTCCTTGATCAGTTTCCATCCATTGTTTCTTGTCCTGCCTTCTGGTGCTTTGGAGGATCATTTGACTCCTTCTTCTTGGTAGCAGCCCCTCACATATTGGAAGTCTCTCTCGTGTCACCCTGTCCTTCTTTTTTCAATAATAATAATAATATAACCATTATAATATAATAATGTAATATATAATAATATAATAATATTTTGCCTGTAGCAAAGAACTGGTAGGATCATAAGCCTGAAAAAGTGGTTGAAAATGAGCATGCAAAACTAGCGCGGAACTTCCAAATACAGACTGACAAAGTTTTGGAACACAACACCCCGGATATCACGATTGTGGAGAAGAAAAAAGTGTGGATCGTCGACATTGCCATACCCGGTGACAGCACAATCGACGAGAAACAACTTGAAAAAGTCACCAGATATCAGGACTTGAGAATCGAACTGCAGAGACTCTGGCATAGACCAGTGCAGGTGGTTCCAGTGGTACTGGGCACACTGGGTGCTGCTGTGCCTAAAGACCTAGGCAAGCACTTAAAAACCATTGGCGCTGACAAGATCACCCTTGGTCGGCTGCAGAAGGCCACCTCACTGGGATCCGCTCGCATAATCTGCCGATATATCACGCGGTCCTAAACGCTTGGGAAGGGTTTGACTGGTGATTTGTGATACGAAACCCAGCATGGTTATCTCATTTGCTGTGTGCACTGTCATTTTTGCATATAATAATAATATAATATAATAGTATAGTATAGTATAGTATAGTATAGTATAGTATAGTATAGTATAGTAATTATATTATTATAGTAATAATATAACAATCTAATAACAATAATACTTTACAATAAGGTAGGCCTCGACTTACAACTGTTTGTTTAGTGACCATCCAAAGTCACAACATCACTGGAAAAAAGACTTATGACCCCTTTTCACAGTTACGACCGTGGCACTATCCCCATGGTCACGTGATCAAAATTCAGAGACTTGGCAACTGACTCACATTTATGACGATAGTTATGCCCCCAGGGTTACGTGATTTCCTTTTGCGACCTGAAGATCAAAACCACGGGGGAAACGAGATCCCTTAACAACCGTGTGCCTAACTTCACAACTGCAATGATTCACTCAAACAACCGTGTCTGCAAGGGTTGTAAAACGGGGGCCAAACTCACTTGACAAATATCTGGCTTCGCCACATCGACGTTGGGCTTAATTGTGGCCATAAGGTGAGGACCACCTGACCCTTAGAACAGCTTCCATCCCTTGTTGATGTCTGTAACAACGTCGCACCTCCAAATCTGCCCATCCCAGGTCCACGGTGAGGACTTGAGAGTCTGAACATCTGGACAACTTGTGCGACGAGCCGTTAACACTAAAGATCGCCCAGACAGGCTACGAACAACGGCACGACCAAAATGGCAACAGTGGTGCACTGAAAGCTCTGGAAGGAATGTCATTTGCCTGCAGGAAAGAACTGGTGGGACCATAAAATACAAACAAAATCATAGAAAATGAAAGAGCTCAAGTGTTCTCTAGATCAGCGATGGTGAACTTTTTCGGCACCGAGTGCCCAAACCGGAATGTGCATGCATGCCTGTGAATGTCTAATGATCTCTAATCTCAAATGACCTAAGTGCTAGAGCGCACTGTAACTACATAGCCAAAAAGGCATTAAGAGTTGTTAACCTAATCCTACGTAGCTTTTTCTCTGGTAATATCACTAGAGCATACAAAACATTTGCTAGACCAGTACTCGAATACAGCTCATCAGTCTGGAACCCACATTACGTATCTGATATTAGCAAAGTTGAGAAAGTCCAGAAAGAGTTCACAAGAAGAGTTCTCCACTCCTCTACTCATTGCAGAATACCTTAGGCCACCAGACTCGAAATTCTAGACCCAGAAAACCTTGAATTACGCCGTCTTCGGTCTGATTTAAGTATGGTATATAAAATCATACATTGCAATGTCCTACCTGTCAATGAATACTTCAGCTTCAACCATAACAACACAAGAGCACACAATAGATACAAACTCAAGGTTAATCGCACCAAACTTGATTGCAGGAAATACGACTTCAGCCACAGAGTGGGCAATGTCTGGAATCCTCTACCTGACTCTGTGGTTTCTTCCCCAAACCTCCAAAACTTTAACCTTAGACTGTCTATTATTGACCTCACCCCTTTCCTAAGAGGTCTGTAGCGGGCGTGCATAAGCGCACCAATGTGCCTACCGTCCCTTGTCCTGTTGTTTCTTTTATTTTTCTTATATGTACCCATTTCATGTATTCATAACTATGTATATAGTTATACCTGTTATCTTGTAAATAATTGACAAATCAAAAAAATCAAAAAATCAAAAATAAAATGTGCGTGTGCCGGAGCACCAGAAAACTGAAGACTGGCTGGCCGGTGCATGCATACCTGTTTTTTGGGCATTTGGGGGGCCCTTTTTGTCCATTTTCAGGCTGCTTTTTGGGGTCATTTTCGGCCTGAAAAATGCCCTGTTTTTTGGCATTTTGGGAGCCGTTTTCAGGCCGTTTCCCAGGCTGGCCTGAAAATGGCCAGGATAGAGGCCTGAAAATGGTTTGTTTTTGGAGACCAGCTGGCCAGCACACATGTGCACACCAGAGACCCGAAGAGCAGCTGGCGACACGCACATGCTCACTGAGTGGGCACTGCCTGCCGCTTCTGGCACGCATGCCAAAGGTTCGCCATGACGGCGCTAGACTTTAGACTTCAAACCGACAGGCATCTGCAAAATAACACCCCGGACTTAATAATTGTCGATACGAAAGACAAAAAAGTTTGGATATTGGATGTGGCAGTGCCGAGAGACAGAAGAACAAGAGAGAAATCACAACATACAAAGACCTACAAATAGAAATGGAGCGACAGTGGCAAAAGACAGCAGAGGTAGTACCGATAGTAACGGGTAACTTGGGTACCATCTCAAAACATCTGGAGAAACACTTGGACGCCATCGGCATTGACAAATTCACAATCAGTCAATTGCAAAAGGCAGCTTGGCTTTGAACAGCTTACATCCTGCGCTGACAACCTGTCACATCATCAAATGACAACCTCCGGCTATCCCAGGTCCTTTGGGAAGAACTCAAGAAGTGGACAAAAATGCCAAATCCAGTCTGAACATCTTTAAAGCTAGCATGTTTTAAATGGCTGGGCTTCAACTCCCGTTTAAGATGAGTGGACTTTAATTCCCACAATTCCCCAGCCAGCCTGCTTTAACAGGAGTGGACTTCACCTCCTAGAATCCTCCAGCCAGCATGCTTTAAGAAGGGTAGACTTCAACTCCCAGCATTCTTCAGCCAACTTGGCTTAAAATGGATGGTCTTCAACTCCCAGAATTCCCTAGTCCACCCACCTCAAAGCATGCTTGCTGGGGAATTCTGGGAGATGAAGTCCACCCATCTCAAAGCCTGCTGGCTGGGGAATTCTGGGAGTGGAAGTCCACCCATCTCAAAGCCTGCTGGCTGGGGAATTCTGGGAGTGGAAGTCCACCCATCTCAAAGCATGCTGGCTGGGGAATTCTGGGACTTGAAGTCCACCCATCTCAAAGCCTGCTGGCTGGGGAATTCTGGGACTTGAAGTCCACCCATCTCAAAGCATACTCACTAGAGAATTCTGGGAGTTGAAGTCCACTCGTCTTACAGCATGCTGGCTAAGGAATTTTGGGAGTTGAAGTCCACCCATCTTCAAGTCCCCAAATTTCATGAACGTTGGGCCAAACCCACAGCTGCTCTTCTCAAAGAAACACGGCGTGATTCAAACCTTGTTCTTCACTTGGCTATGACAGGTAAAATACCTCCCCGAAAGCAGAAAGGGGAAATTTGGCTGGAGCCCAAAATTCCGGTTCAGCAACTACGAAAAAAGCCCACCGCGAGAGCCGCAAACCCCTCAGGGATCAACCAAGTATGCTTAACCTTGAAATCCAGCTAGCAGCTTCTACTGATACGGCAGCTAATTATACAGAACTGGGATTTTTCCACCATCAGCTTGCTTTCTCCTCCTTAGAGTTACGAATTGCCGCTCTCACAACTGGCTCGAGGTACACACACACACACATACACACTGAAAAGTGACTGTCCCCTCCAGGCAAAAAATCCTGACTCAGAATGGGAACCCTGGAGCAGATATTCCACAGAATTTTAAAAATTTATATATTTTTTGGTGTCTTCTCTTGCAGAAAAAGTATGTGCCCGCAAAAGAATATCAAATAGGATATCAATCTGTTCTATTTGAAACTGACCGGATCTCATGTCAGGGTGAGGAACCGATTCTAGGCATGTAAGAATAAGGTTTAAAACTCGCTAGATTAGGGAAATGGGCTCTAAGTAACAGAAGGAAGGAGGGCTGGATTGGAAAACAGACATGAGCCGGGAGTGTGAGGTGGCTGCAAGAAAGGAAAACATAAGTTTTCAGCCGTATCAACAGAAATCGAGTTCCCAACAATTGGGAAGGAATTGGGATTGTGGAGTTGCAAAGGACCTCAGAGAGTTAGGGTGACTTTGGGCCAATCACCAGCAGACAGGGACTTCTAGCACTGCCTTAAGCATGAAATCTATTTGGGTGACTTTGGGCCAATCACCAGGACACAGTGAGTTCTAGTCCTGCCTTAGGCATGAAAGCTGGCTGGGTGATTTTGGGCCAATCACTAGGAGACAGTGAATTCTAGTCCCGCCTTAGGCCTGAAAGCCAACTGGGTGACTTTGGGCCAATCACCAGGAGACAGTTCTAGTTCCGCCTTAGGCCTGAAAGCCAACTGGGTGACTTTGGGCCAATCACCAG
>NW_020769557.1:236550-252711 GCF_900518735.1 Pseudonaja textilis
AAGCAGGAGACCCTACACCATTTCTGACAGAGGGCAGTCCAGTCTCTTCTTGAAAGCCTCCAGGGATGAAGCAGCTCCCACAGCATCTGAGTAACAGAATAATAACAGAGTTGAAAGGGATCTTGTAGGTCATCAAGTCCACCCCCGTCCCACCCAAGCAGGAGACCCTACACCATTTCTGACAGAGGGCAGTCCAGTCTCTTCTTGAAAGCCTCCAGGGATGAAGCAGCTCCTACAGCTTCTGAATAATAGAATAATAACAGATTATTAATCTGGATAATATGGAGTTGGAAGGGACCTTGGTGGTCATCTAGTCCAACCTCTCCCCCCGCACCGCAAAGCAGGAGACTTTACATCATATCTGACACAGGGAAGTCCAATCTCTTCTCGAAAGACTCCAGGGATGAAGCAACTTTCATACAACTTGTGAAGGGAAGCTGTTCAGATACAGATTAAGAGAGTGGGATGGGACCTTGTAGGTCATCTAGTCCAACCCCACCTCCTACCCAAGCAGGAGATGATGCCTACACCAAGGATCAAAGTCTCCTTGGGAAAAGAGCTCAAAAAACTGGTTTGGAACCGGTTTGGCCCCTGCAAACGGGAAAAAAAAAGAAAAAGAAAAAAAAGACGACACAACATTAACGCAAGAAAAACACACAGGGTGGTTGTGAGGTCCCAAGGGGCCGAAACGTGATCCCGGGGAGTTGTTGCTCAGTTCAGGAGGAAGCACAAAAACAGCCAGAAAGAACTAAAGCAGAATTGGGGAATCGGATTGGTGGGGGGTGGATGGGAGACCACCAGGAGATCTTGGGTAGGGCCGGAAAGCAGGAAAAACAGTCAAGTTCTTCCAAAAGTGGAACTTCATTTGAAGCCACCTTTATTTTCATCTTCCAAACATTGGAAAAATCTGAGCTGAATTATGTTGTTCCGTGCAAATTTAGGCACGGAGAAGTTTTACCAGTTGGATGGTTTCCTGGCACACACCAACAGCCCCTGGAAACTCAGTTTTCTACCCTTCTGGGCAGAATAAAGGCAAGTGTCAGCCGGTACACGTGCTTCGCTGCGAAACTATGTGGTCGGGATTAGTTTTGGGGGAGGAAAAGGTGGTGGGGGGAATTCTGCCTCTGCCTACCAGCATCCATCGGTATTCACCTGGCTAGCATCCTGTCAGTGTGTGAGAGAATTGAGGGCTGTTTGGAAACTGAACAGTATTTGCTGAGTGAACAAGGAGGAGACAGCAAGGAGCCTGGGTGTGGCTTAGCTCAACTGTTCTGTACTAAAGCTGCTTGGGGCTGTGAAACTGAAACTCCTCTCCTCTGCTTGTGTTTTGCCTTTGGAAGAGATTTCTTTTCAGGTGGGGATGTGCCCCAGGAGCTCAGAACAACATTTTGTAACACAAATATAATATGCGATTCTAGGCTTTGTATGTTCTGGGGTGTTTTGTACACCGATTAAAATGGTTTGGACTCAGAGCGCTTTATATATTTGTAAATAAATCAGTGCCTCAGGGGACTCTGGATGCCTGGCCCTTTAAGAGCTAGCCATGCCTTCCTCCCACCCAGCTCTGTCCTTTATGCGATTGGTCGCGTGCAGCAATGCCTACTGGCCCCTGAGATTTGAGTGAGGGGAGGCCCACCAATCAGAAAGCAAATAGCCAAGGGATTAGTTCCCTCCTGCTCTGTGCTCCGCCTTGCCTGGCTCATAGAGATAGAAAAATGAAGAGGCGCATGTGGTGCTGCCATTCCTCTCGGGAATACATAATTCTGATGAAGGCAAGCTGGAATTGGATGCAGCCCATAATAACCTTGGCCCATGTTTCAATCTGTGGTTTGGCAGGACGCCTGGATCTTTCTCCCCAGCGCTCGTCCCAAGCCAGGTTCCACCAGTCTTGTGTCTGTAACAGGAACAGAATTGGAAGGTCCCTTGGAGGTCATCTAGCCCAACCCCCTGCTCAAACAGGGGACCTGTGCCATTTTTGATAAATGGCTATCCAGTCTCTGTTTAAAAGCCCCCAGTGATGGAGCACCCAAAACTTCTGGTGGCAAGCTGTTCCCCTGGTTAATTGTCCTCCCTGTTCGGAAGTTTCTCCTTAGTTCCAGGTTGCTTCTCTCCTTGGTTAGTTTCCATCCATTTCTTGTCCTGCCCTCAGGTGCTTTGGAGAATAGCTTGACTCCCTCTTCTTTGGGGCAGCCCCTGAGATCTTGGAAGACTGCTATCCCATCATCCCTAGTCCTTTTCATTAAACTAGACATACCCAATTCCTGCAAATCTCCTTTGTATGTTTTAACTTCCACTCCCTAATCAGGGGTGGGATGTTACCAGCATAACAACCGGTTGCTGGGGGTGGGTGGGAAATAAATAAATAGGGAGACACTTGGTCAGCCTGAATCTGCCACTTCGGTTCTCACGACGGAAATCGGTTTAAGATCCAGGAAAAGAAACTGTCTCTTCTGTGGGCGAGGTGGAAGAAATGTAGTTCTGAAGCAGAACTAAAAGAGGAAATGAAAGAATTGGGGAACTTCTTTTATATATATATATGTGTGTGTGTGTGTGTGTGTGTGTGTGTGTGTGTGTGTGTGTGTATGTATGTGTATGTATGTATGTAAAAACAAACTATTCTAAAAATACGAGTTCCAGGTATACTTGTAAAAGAAGAAACAGATATCCTGCAATCTCTGGAACTTAAAATAACATTTAATGTACTAACTGAGCTTTTGTCAGCCTCTGCTGACATCATCAGAGTTTTAAGCCCCCATTACAGAGATTTATGCCTTTATACAACATTAACCAATTTAGCCCTTACACGCGTGATAGGCCCTCTCAACTGCCTCCCATCCGTAATTCTGGTGTTTTTACCTCCATCATGTTGGTCAAAGGAGACTTATCTCTTGTTATTGTTTTCTCCTGTATATATAAATTTTAATTTTTTTTAACTTGAACATATCATCTTCCATTAAACAGTGTGTCATCTGGGTACAAAATGTCTCTGTGCTATTACAATCAATATTTACAATATCCATTACATCGATAGTAATTCTCTAATCTTACCATAATAATCCTCATTATATCTCAATTTATTTCTCCCTCTTAACATAGCTTCTAATGAAAATATAATATTACCGGTAGGTATGATGATCTTAACAATCCTATAATGGAGGTTTTTAAGAAGAAATTGGACAAGCCATCGGTCTGAAATGTTATAGGGTTTTTCTACTTGAGCAGCCTTCCAACTATATGATTCTATGCTCGATTTGGAGAAATGAGGAGAAATTTCCTGATGGTGAGAAGAATTAACCAGTGGAACAGCTCGCCTCCAGAAATTGTGGCTGCTCCATTCCTGGAGGTGTTTATGGAGATTCTCAATCATCCAGGTCACGGTTGTCCCAAAAGTGCGTTTTTTCAAGAGGCAATTGGACTTTCTTGCTGACAATGGACAGCCATCTCTCTGGAATGGTAGAAGGTTTCTTGCAGGGGGGTAATTTGTTATTCTGATGATGACTACGGAATAACTACGGTTGCCACCTCGACTGTGAAGTAAATTAGCAAGTAGCAAGAAAGAAAACCCAAGTATTTTGGGGTGCATGAAAGTAAAAGAAAGGGGAAGTGAACGGAAGTTCTCTCTGAACCTGTGAAGTGGTTGAATACGTGCATAAAAAGGGAGAGTTTCAGGTTTCGCTATGACTGAACGGGCTAAAACATATGTCAGGAAGGAAGAAATTGGTGACAGCCAAGTGGCTGAGAATGTAATTGGAAACCCAAAGGTTGGTGCACTTCCCAATGTTACACTCCAGGGGGAAATTTGCGGAAGAAACCAAGATTCCCGAGAAAAGATTTGAATGGAGAAAGAGGAGCATAGAGGCATTAAATCACTTGTATATTTATAACTCTGTGAAAATATCTACAGACCCCTCACATCCTGGACATAAACTGTTTCAACCTCTACCCTCAAAATGATGCTATAGAGCAGGGGTGGGCAAGCTTTTTGGCTCGGGGCCTCATTGACTTTTAAAATTTGACAGACGGGCCACCACCTGGTGTCAAAATGCCTGTCATTACAAGTCAAAATCAAATGAATGCAATCATTCAATCATTCACATCAAACCTTAATTCTGTACCAATCTTCGGTGGGCCGGATTAAAAAGACCAACGGGCCGGATGTGGCCCCTGGGCCGTAGTTTGCCCACCCCTGCTCTAGAGCATTGCACATCAGAACAACTAGACACAAGGACAGATTTTTCCTGAATGCCATCACTCTGCTAAACAAATAATTCCCACAACCCTGTCCAACTATTTAGTAAGGCTGTATTTAATATTATTCGTCTCATCCTTCCTATTACCTATCTCCTTTTCTACTTATGACTATAACCTTGTTGCTTGTATCTTTACGATTTGTATTGTTTTAGTTTCCTGGTATGATTTGATTGCTTATTTGGTATCCTATGACTATCACTAAGTGTTGTATCTCAGGATTCTTGACGAGATTATTTTTATGTACACTGAGAGCATTTGCACCGAAGACAAATTCCTTGTGTGTCCAAATCACACTTGGCCAATAAGGAATCCTATTCTATTCCATATTATTCTATTCCTATTGTTAAGTTGGGCGATAGAAGAAGGAGATCGATTCTTCAATTACAGCTCTTTATTCAGTAGATCGCTACAATCCAGCGAGTTGCCTGTCCAACAGCTCACCCTTTTATAGGGAGCTGCCCGATGGCTCAACCAATGAAATTCAACCATTCTTCCCGCCGGAATGGTGGACCCGAGTGAAGCCTTAGTTCCTTGGCTTCACTCCTTACTAGAGTATTCAACACCTATTTTCTTTTCTATTCCTATATTCTATTCTTTCCTATTCTGTTCTGTTCTATTCCTATATTCTATTCCTCTATTCTATTCTTACCTATTCTATTCCTTCCTGTTCTGTTCTTTCCTCTATTCTATTCTATTATTCCTCTATTCTATTCTATATTCTATTCTTTCCTGTTCTATTCCTATATTCTATTCCTATATTCTATTTTCCTGTTCTGTTCTATTCTTTCCTGTTCTTTCCTGTTTTGTTATGTTCTATTCCTATATTCTATTCTATTCTATTCTATTCTATTCTATTCTATTCTATTCTATTCTATTCTATTCCCAATGTCTGCTGTTGTCCATTTGTCTCCTAGCCCCTCATTCTCTCAAGGGAGAGGACCAGGGTCCCCCATCTGCTGGTGAATGACCCCCAGACTGGGTGCCGTTTGGGGATGTTGCAGTTCTCTTAAAAAAAATCGCTATTTTTTTTTTTTAAAGGCACTCTTGAGAGCATCGTGACACCCTTGCACTGACGGAATCTACACACCTAACAATAGGGCCTGGGCTAGAGGATCTCACAGCGCCCCTTCTCAAACAGGTATTTGTTCACACTACTACGATGACGGGATGACTACGCAACGACTGCTCAGACCAGCGTGCGAATTGCGATTGTGACAAGTCCGGAAGCAACTCATTCAGCCACTGCCTTCCCTCACCCCAACAACACAAACCTCCCACCCTTTCCCTCCACGCCGCTGCCACGGCGGCAACTGCGGGGCCGTGGTCAGCGAGCACCCTTTTTATAGTCCGTTCGGGGATGGGCGGGGCCGTTGCTCCTCCATCAGCCAATCGGAATGGGTTTAGAGACGTCGACGCTCGCCGGCTCCGGCCTGGGCCGCCGTCACGTGGGCGTTGGGCGCCTGCGCGGCTCCTCCCCTTTCTTCTCCCTCTCTCTCTCCGTCGTCTCTCTCTCTTCCCCTTCGGCGACGCTTCGCCGTTGCTTCTCTCCGTCGTTGCCACCGGACGGTAAGCGGGACAGGGTGGACGGCCGGGGAGTGGGGGGGAAGGAGGGCTCGGCTTCGTTGAGGCGGGGGAGGGACTCCTCCAAAGAGCCCCTTCTCGCTCGCCCGGCGTTGAGGACCGGGTTGGGATGGGTGGTGGTGGGGGGAACTACACCTCCCATGCTCCCCAGCCGCGCTTGACCGAGGCACATGGGCCTTGGAGTCCCCCCCCCCCCCCCCCCCTCCGCCCCCCTCCTTTGGCCAACTCACCAGCCTGGCCGGGTTCCAGCTTGCGAAGCGGCGGGCGGGGGGTGGGGGAAGTGGGGAGGACTCCCGGCCCCATCGTCCCCAGCGGGACGGAGCGGGAGTTCCCCCTCCGCCCCCACCTCTGTTTGGGAAGAGCCGGTTGGGGGAATCCAGGAAAAATCCAGCCGGTCTGCTGGATGGGGTTGGGTGGGGTGGGGGTCGAGAGGGGAAGGGACACTCACCCCCCCTCTCCCCCATTTTTGGGGGGGGTCTGGGAGGAGGAGGAGGAAGGGGGTGGGGGTGATCTCCCTTTGGAGGGGTTCTCCTTGGAGTCCGCTCAAGATCAGGGTACCCTGAAGAGAGAGGGTCAGCTATCCGTGCCCAGTCTAGCAGCTGGAGGGGGAGGGGGGGTCAGGGTCTCCCCCTGGTGCGGCATGCTGGGAAGGAAGGGAGGGAGAGAGGTGGGGTGGGGGGTCCCAGGAAGTCTGTTGCCCCCCCCCCCCGAATCCCAGGACTGCCTTAACCCTGTTGGGATGGGTGGGTGTCGAAGTTGGGAGGGCAGCCGCCTTCTTGGATCTTCTCCAGCTGTTGGGCAGCCAAGATCTGACGTGGTCTCCCCCTTTTCGGAGTGGGGTCTCCTTTATTGAGGGGAGGGGGTGACCCTGATGGCTCCTCAGAGGGAGCCCATGCATAGGAAGGAACCCCCGCCCACTTCTTGGTCAACCAGAACCAGCTTCGGCCCAATTGTGCTGGGCGCAGAGCTTGTATTTTACAAATAGGTCTGTCTTTTAAGGCTTGTGGACTTCAACTCCCAGAGTTCCCCAGCAAGCCATGATGGTCTGATTGTCCCTGTGGTCAGCCAGGCCTGGCTTGGGTCCAGTGGCTCTGGGGGAAGAGCTTCTGTTTGACAGCTGTGTGTTGGTGGAGGTCATGGATCTCCAAAATTGGCCACTTGAAGGCTTGTGGACTTCACCTCTCAGAATCTCCCAGCAAGCCATGATGGTCTGATTGTCCCTGTGGTCACCCAGGCCAGGCTTGGGTCTAGTGGTTCTGGGTGGGGGGCAGAGCTTCCATTTGACAGTTGTGTTTGTATGGGTTGCGATCTCCAAAATTGGCCCCTTTAAGACTGGTGGACTTCAACTCCCAGAATTCCCTGATCACTCATACTGGTCTGATGGTTGCTGTGGTCAGCCAAACTGGTTTGTGTCCAGTTGTTCTGAAGGCAGAGCTTCCGTTTGACAGCTATGTGTGTGTATGGGTCAGGGGATCTCCAAAATTGGCCACCTGAAGGCTTGTGGTCTTCAACTCCCAGAATTCCCTAGCCAGCGGAGGGAATTCTGGGAGTTGAAGTCCACAAGCCTTAAAAGTGATCAAGTTTGGAGATCCTTGTTATAAGACATTGAGGCTTTGTTCTCTCTCAGGTCTAGGCTGACCAGCCTTTCCCTAACTGGACTGACCTGGTTCCACCTTCCCAACCCAGTTAGTAGACTCTCACCACAAAAAAAAAGAAACCAAGTATATACAGGTAAGGCCTCGACTTGCGACCAGAATCGAGCCTAATATTGTCTTCACTCAACAAAACAGCTGCTAAAATGAGCCTTGCCCCATTTTACGAACTTTCTCACCATGGTTGTTAAGGGAATCAAGGCAGCTGTTAGCAAGACAGTCATTAAGTGAATCTGGCTTGATTTGGCTTGGGAGCAGGTCACCAAGGGGGAATTGCATGATCCTGGGATACTATGACCGTCATAACTATGAGTCAGTTGCCAAGTACCTGAATTTTGATTGTGTGACCGTCGGCTGCTGCGATGGTCGTTAAGTGTGAGAACCGGTCATTGGTCACTAAACGAGGACTTACTGTGTATTCGGGAATATGGGCTGAATTTTCAGCTCTTCCCCGACCGTCATTGTCCCTTGCCACCTCTTGGCGGAAGTACGGATTAATTCCTTCCTTATCTCTCCGTTTCCCAGTTTGTGCCTCTTGTTAATGGATGAACAAAACTTGATCGCAGGGTCCATGGATCAAATGTCAGGCTTAATGGTGGCTTGGTTCCAAGGAATTCTCAGGCAGTGACTGGATTCCAGTCACCGTCATAAAAATCCAATTGTGTTTAAACCACCCCGTGTCCTGGGTGGAAAGTTTGCTGAGTGAGCGCACTTTTAAGAAGGAGATTGGTGCTCTCTTGAGCTGGTCATATTTTTAATATTATGTATGTGTTCATTTTTATTTTTTATTTTTTGTACTTTAATTTTTAATTTAATTTTTTATTATTTTAGTTTAGTTTAGTTTAATTTATAGTTTATTTTATTTTATTTTATTTTAGTTTAAAGTTTATTTTAGTTTAATTTATATAAACTAAACTATAAACTAAACTAAATTATAAATTAAACTAAACTTTAAACTAAACTATAAATTAAACTAAACTTTAAACTAAACTAGTTGTTTAATTTATAGTTTAGTTTAAAATTTAGTTTAATTTATAGTTTAGTTTATTAGTTTAATTTATAGTTTAGTTTAAAGTTTATTTTATTTTAATTTAATTTATATAAACTAAACTAAACTGTAAATTAAACTCAACTAGTTTAAAGTTTAGTTTAGTTTAATTTATAGTTCAGTTTAGTTTATTTTTTTAGTGTATTTTAGTTTTTCATGACCTTTGTGGTGGTTTTTTTTTCTCTTGCTTTCTGCATTTTTAACTTTCGGGACCTGCCCAGAATCGTCGTAGGTTGTGAGATGGGTATCTACTGGTATACAGGTCGTCCTTGATTTACGACGCTTCATTGAATGACCGTTCAAAGTTTCAGTGGCACCGAAAAAAGAGAGTTAAGAGCGTTTTTCACGCTTAAGACCCTTGCAAGCATCCCCACGTGGTCACGTGGTTTACATTCAGATGCTTGGCAACTGACTCACATTGACGACGGTCTCAGCGTCCCCAGGGTGTCATGTGATCCCCTTTTGCGACCTTCAGACAACAACCTGTGACAAGGAAAGTCGTAAAATGGGAGAGAACTCGCCAAACAAATGTTCCCAATAGCAACAGAGCCAATTCTGGCCTCCGCTGTGGCGGTAAGTTGAGCACTGCCTGCATTAAAACCCATCGAGTCCAACGATAGATTGGGTTGATCCCAGGGTCTTTGCTGTGGGATCCTATAAACCTTCCCCGACTCTTCTGGAATCTGGTGCTGTTTCAGAGACAAGCTGGACCCCCCCATTCCCCCTCCCCTTTTGACCTCCTTCGACGGTGCAACTGGATTTGGGATCCCAAAAATAGCACAACGTGGAACGACAGCCATCCCACACAAGGATTTATAGACGCTAAAAGATACTGGACTGAAATATACACACATGGTTGGAAAAAAAAAAAGATTAAACGACATATAGATTTGAAGCCTGAAATATATTCTTTTTTTACTAGGAATGATACATGAAGGTTACAGTAAAGAGAGAGAGGAAAAAAAACATATTTAATCATACACGTATTAACAGCAGCTAGAATTGTATTTGCTCAGAATTGGAAAAGTGACAAGATACCGATAGAAGGAAAAGTAATTGAGAAAATATTTGTGCAGAAATGAATAGATTAACGTTAGAAATTAGAAAAAGACTCTGGATCTTAATTGGTACGGGACTTGTTTTATAATGGCTAGAAAATAAAATTAATTAAAAGGGATTGGACGTAATTATAAAGCAATAAGAGAAACTAGTGTAATAGATGTACTGAATATTATTAATATAATATATTTAAAATACAATATAATAATATGGCACAGCGATTAGAGTGCAGTATTGCAAGCTGCTTCGTCCAGCTGCCTACAATTTGGCAGGTCAAATCCCACCAGGCTCAAGGTTGACTCAGCCTTCCGTCCTTCCGAGGTGACTTAAAACGAGGACCCAGATCGTTTGGGGGCAAGAGGCTGACTTAGAGGGGGCTGGAAAGCACTATAAAGCGGTATATAAGTCTAAGTGCTATTGCTATTATATATATAGGGGAATGTGATTATTTCTATATGGTTATACTATTAAGGAAAATATTATTAGTAATTGTTAAGCACATAAAATATGTACCTAATCGACACATGATTGACATTGAATGGATTTATTGTATGTTAAACATAAAAAAAATTAAATTAAGAAAAAAAACCCAATCCCATGGAATGATTTGTGACATTTGGAAGTCACAATTTGGAATTTATGGGCAGCAAAATGTCATTTCCCTCCCCTTGGGCATTGTGTGTGTGTGTGTGTGTATTTGTGCGTGTGTATTTGTGCGTGTGTCTCCCTTGCTCTGAAAAAATAATTGGAAATAGAAGTTGGCTTCTTTTTAATTTCTTTTGTAAAGTTCTGTTGTTGATATTCTTTCATCCAAGCATATTCTTCACCATTTCTGGAACTGTGAATAGGTCGGCCTTGTCCAAGGACTGTGTTATTTTTTCTTTTGGTGGTATCATTTTGGTTATCATACAAGGTCTTATAAAAGTTATATATTATGTCTTTTTTTTTTTTGCTTTTAAGGTTGACACGGGCCTTTCTCATCCTGTAGTTTTATTATCCACTTCTTCCCTTTTTCTTGTTTCAAAGTCTGTAGGCTAGCCTCCTTCCCACTTCGTTGGCACTTTCCAAAAAGTTTTTGCCGTATTTTTTTATTTGTTGTGCCAGTTCATCTTTTTTCTACAGTTCATCTTTTTTTGTTCAATTTATGTATGATCAGCTCCGTTGGATTTCTTAAGCCTATCTTACGTGGATCCTTTTGTGACTCTTAATTCCAGTCCTTTAATATTCTTCTTCCAGTTTTTTTTTGATCCGTTTTTTTTTAAAAAAAATATTTTTTATTAGACAATGTTTCTTGTATATAACTTTTCCATTCATTACAATGCTTTTGTGACAGTATACGTACTTTTACATAAATCTTAGCTATCTATACACTTGTCCATGTTGCTTAATCTCTTTATCCACTATATCTTTTACCTTATTACCCTATTGTCTTCTTCTCTATTCAACTTTATATCTATTATTTAGCCAATCATACGGTACATTCTACGTCAAATAATCATTTCCTCTCTGTCCTTTATCTCTATGGTCAACTTATCTATCTGGGCACACACTAGTATTTTTCTTATCACGTTTTCCTCCGGTGGTATACTGTCATTTTTCCAATTCTGTGCGTAAGTTATTCTTGCTGCTGTTAATAAATGTAGCATTAAATATTCTGTTTTCTTATCACATTTTCCCATTATTATACCTAACAGAAAAGCCTCCAGTCTTAATTCAGTTTGCTGTTTAATTATTTCTTCTGTCCAGTGTTTTGTTCTTATCCAGTATTTTTTTGCTAATCTTATAGCTAGTCTTTTAATGACTGCTTTTACAGTATCCCACACCTTCTGTAAGGAGGTCTGTTCCTTTCTATTCCCTTTAAAGAAAATTCTCATTTTTCTTTCCATTATCTGTGTAAATTCTTTATCTTTGGTTATTGATTGATTTAAAGTCCACCTTATTTTCCTCTTTGGTCCCTTCCAGCTAATTTTTATTGGGTTGTGGTCTACCCAAAACATTTGGGTTCCATTTCTTGCACATTCTCACTCCGTTCCGAATTCATCCAAATCATGTCTATTCTCAGACCAAGACTGATGCACATTTAGAGCAGGATGTATATATATATTTTTTCTACGGGTTTATTTCTCTCCAGATGTCGTGTGTTGCCCTGAAAAGGCAGTGGAAATATAAGTTGGGCTTCTGTGCCAAGAGATCCAGGCAGAAATCTGGAAGGATCAGAGAGGTTATAAATAGGTCAGGAGGCTGGAAATGCAAACAGCGTGGTCAGGGTGAAATTGCGTGCAAGCCCTTGGATAATACAGGCGGTCCTTGACTTAATGACAGTTCACTTAGTGACTGGGAGGTTACAACACGCTGAACACAAAAAAGGGGGACTTGGGATCCATTTTTCCACACTTAACGACCGTTGCAGGCAAGATCATGGCCGGCTGAGGGATTCTGGGAGTTGAAGTCCACAAGTCCTTAAAGTGGCCACGTTTGGAGACCCCCGCCCTAGGAGACGACCAGCTGGGCAAGGCCCACTGCCGTCAAAACTCAAGAGCTGTTCCCCCTCGGGGTTTCCCTGAATTAGTCTGACCCTTTTCGAAGGCCACCAAGCAAGTAGCCTGTCAGGATTCTGACAATCGCCCTAATTAAATCATGATTCTCGAGCCAAACTTCGAAAAAACTTTGAAGGATTTATTAGAGGCGACATACCGGCACTGCCCTGTATGAAGCCAACTGTCAGGGCTCCGACAAATCTACCCCCATTTAAATCATAAGTCTCTAACCGCATCTCTCAAGAGTTAAAAAAATAATGATTTATTAGGAGTGGTCGTGTTGGCGTTAGCTGGGTGCAGCCGACACTAAAATACATCATTCATTTCCCCCTATGAGCCTGGTCTTCCGCCCACATCCCCTGGATGTATATTCTCCAATGGGACACATCCCTAGCCAAGAGTCATCAATCATGCTCTCCAGTAATAATCTTGTGCGCCAGAAGCTTCGGCCGCCTAGCAATTATCTATGAAAATATTTGAGGTATGCATTATTTCCCGCCACTCCCTTTCTTCTGACATCTCTAAAAGACCAGAGAAATGTTTTATGAGTTGACATTTGGCTCCCCTCACTTCTTGAAGGTGACCTGCACAACACAAAAAGAGAACTCTTGCAGGTATAGAACTTGTTTGGCTTTTCTGCACGGAATCTCCTCACAAGGCAATCGGCTTGGACATTCCTACACTTTACCCAAGATGCCTCTGATAACGGGTAGCCCTTCCACTTGATCAGATATTGGGGTTGTCTCCTGTGCCGCCTCGAATTGAGGGTTCGCTGCACCTCGTAACGGGTTGTTGACACTCACCTTCTTTTCGTCTGCTTGAATCCCTCAGGGCCTCACCGTGATGTTGGGCGTTCAGCGAGTGGTTGGGTACTTGGCCCTGTGGGCCCTCTGTGCCCAGAGCAAGCCCACCGAGAAGAAGGACCGCGTCCACCATGACGCTCAGCTGAGCGATAAGGTCCACGACGATGGGCAGAACTTTGATTATGACCATGACGCCTTCCTGGGGGTTGATGAGGCCAAGACTTTTGACCAGCTGACTCCAGAGGAGAGCAAGGAGAGACTGGGGTAAGATAAGAGAACCTTGGACATGCGTGGAGTTTAAACCGAATTTAAATAGAACAGAACAGAATTCTTTACTGGACGAATGTGATTACACACACAAGGAAATTGTCTTTGGTGCATAAGGTCTCAGTACTGTACATAAAGGAAAACTATAATACATTCATCAAGAGTGATAAGATACAATGATGATAGTCATAGGTTACTAAATAAGCAATCAAATCATAGGTAAAAGTAAAGGTTCCCCTTGCACATGCATGCTGGTCATTTCTGGCTCTATGGGGCGGTGCTCACCTCCGTTACAAAGCCGAAGAAGAGCCAGCGCTGTCCGAAGACGTCTCCGTGGTCATGTGGCCGGCATGACTCAACGCCTTCGAAGGCTCACGGAGCGCTGTTCCCTTCCCACCAAAGGGGTCCCTATTTTTCTACTCGCATTTTTTTTACATGCTTTCGAACTGCTAGGTTGGCAGAAGCTGGGACGAGTAACGGGAGCTCACTCTGTGACGCGGCGCTAGGGATTCTAACCGCCGAACTGCCGACTTTTCTGATCGACAGTCTCAGCGTCTTAGCCACTGCGCCACCGTGTCCCATAATCAAACCATACTAGGGGACAAATAAATGTAGTCCTAAGTGGGAGGAAATAGGTAATAGGAAGGATGAGAAGAAGAATAGTAATACACACTTAATAAATAGTTGGACAGGGTTGAGGGAATTATTTGTTTAGCAGAGCGATGCCGTTTGGGGAAAAACTGTCCTTGTGTCTAGTTGATCTGATGTGCAGGGCTCTGTAGCGTCGTTTTGAGGGAAGGAGTTGAAACAGTTTATGTCCAGGATGTGAGGGGTCTGTAGATATTTCCACAGGCTACAGATCCTCCATGGAAGGCAGGTTGGTAGTAATTGTTTTTTTCTGCAATCTGTTCTGACCAAGGCTTATTGAGACACTAACAAACACACGTTAGTCCCAAAACCCGTTTTTCGGTATTTCAACGGCTGTGAATTTTAGTCATTCACAGCCCGTAATGAGTCTCCCAACAGTTTGTAAATAGCCCCACAAAAGTCTGCCACAGTCCTTTGGGATAAGGCTGATAAGCACCCACCTTTATCTCCCTTGACATGTTGCCAACAACCTAATGTCCAATTACAAGGACATTTAGTACAAGGTGAAACAGAGCACAAATTCAACGTCGAGTTTCAGGTTTCAAACCGACTAGTACGAACAAAGTTGCTTCCTGCAAAGGCTCATGTCCCTTTGCTCTTCCTTTATGTATTACGGGAGGGTCCAATTGCCTCCAAGCCTTACTCCCGAGTTGCCCCTTATTGTCTTAACAGTTCTTGCCTTCTGGCAGCTATGCACATGCGCATATTGGGAACAGGCTCCCGCTATTCCTCTGCCTCACTGCTGTCAGAGTCTGGAGGCTCCCAGATGGCCCTGGCCTCATCTCTGTGTGGGATGCAGATCCCTCGTCCGAGCCCTCCCCAGACTCCAGGACTGGCCCATGTTCCTACCCACCGTCCAACTCCGCTGCCAGCGGACCACAACACAGCCCTAACTATCCGTTGAAGTCTGTGCCTGTCTTGTTAGGTTGCAGGGCCAAACCAGACCATTATAGGGGTGCAGAGGATCGAATCCCCGAAATGCAGCGTCTCGACGTTCCCTTTAGTCTTTCCTTTTCAGCATTAAGTTCCAGGGGGTGTTTGGCTCTCCTAGAAGGCAGTTTCTTTAAAAAACAAACAGTTTTCAACTTACAACCACTTACTTAGCGACCGAAAATACAACGGCACCGAAAAAAGGGACTTAGGACCGTTTTTCACTCTTAAGGCCGTTCCTGCGTTCCCCCCTCACGGTCACGTGATGAAAATTCGGACGGCTCGGCAGCTGTCTTGTATTGATGACGGTTGCCGTGTCCCAGGGTCGCGCAATCCCCTTTTGCGACCCTCCGGTAAACGGCAGCGGGGAAGCCCGATTCACTTAACAGCCGGGTTGCGGGGATTCCGCTCGCGGCCGCGACAAGCCAGGTCGTAAAGTGGAGCGTCTGTGACTCGCCTCACAACCGGGGCAGGCTGGGTCGTAAAATGGAGCGGAACCCACTTCGCAACTCCCTCGCTTTAGGGAAAAGAATTTGGGGGGTGGGGAGGCTCACTTGTGGCCGTAAGCCGAGGACTACCTGTGGTTGCCCAGCCCTGAGCAAATTAAGTGTTGTTCATGGCTCGTCGTTTCCAGTTCGTTTATTTTCCTTGCTGTTTTTTCAGCTCGGATTCTTAATTCCGCCTCTTATTTTCTCAAACTTTCTGGAGTTAAACTAAGTTCCCTTCCAGTTAAGATGCATAGCCCCGATCTCAGATTCTGGGAAACCCGGACAGCTCACCTGTTGGTTTGCCGACATGCAACTAAACGGCTAGTCTAGAGAAAAGAAGGACTAGCTGGGTGGGCGACAGGATAGCAAATATTCCGGTATTTGAGGGGGGCTTCCCCAAAGAAGACGAGGGGGCCAATTATTCTCCAAAGCACCAGAAGACAAGAGGAGAAGCGATGGATGGGAACTAACGCAGGAGAGAAGCAACCTGAAATTAAGGACATTTAACCAGCGGAACCGCTCGCTTCCAGAAGTTGTGAGTGGAGTTTTTGGAGGCTGGACAACCATTGATTTGGAACGGAATAAGGTCTCCTGCTTGAGCAGGAGTGGGGGTTGGACTAGAAGACCTCCAAGGTGCCTTTCCAACTCTGATATTCTGTTACCACTGGAGGTTTAAAAGAAGAGCCACGTGTATCTGAAATAGTCTCCTGCTTGGACAAGGGGTTGGGCTAGTTCTGTTCTGATTGATTGAATAAATAGGAGGAGGAGGAGGAGGAGGAGAGGAGGAGGAAGAGGAGAAGGAGAAGAGGAGGAGAAGAGGAGGAGAGGAGGAGGAAGAGGAGAAGGAGAAGGGGGAGGAGGAGAAGAGAAGGAGAAGAAGGAGAAGAGGAGGAGGAG
>NW_020769557.1:304763-319183 GCF_900518735.1 Pseudonaja textilis
TCCTTCCTTCCTTCCTTCCTTCCTTCCTTCCTTCCTTCCTTCCTTCCTTCCTTCCTTCCTTCTTTCTTTCTTTCTTTCTTTCTTTCTTTCTTTCTTTCTTTCATTCTTTCTCTGTCTTTTTTCTTTTTCTCTTTCTCTTTCTCTTTCTCCTTCCTTCCTTCCTTCCTTCCTTCCTTCCTTCCTTCCTTCCTTCCTTCCTTCCTGTTCTTTTTCGCCCCTGGAGGGGACCCCGCTGGGGAAGAATCTTTCTGCAGGCTGCCCTCCTTCAGAGGGGAGGGGTCTTCAGAACCACTCAGCCTGACATTCCAAGATGCTGTGCCTTTAAGGGGCCAGGCCCCCCCAGGCCAGGCGCAAGGTCTGGGCCAGGGGGTGCCCCAGAGGCCCCGGACCACCCTCCTCCATGGAGCCAAACCCCTCCGGATCTGGGAACGGTGAGTTCCCCTCCCAAAAGGGGGAGGGGTGTGTGCGTTGCCACAGCAACCAACCCACACGGTGGCCTCCAGAGTGGCCCAACTGCCGGGGACCCCCTCCCCACCTGATTCCAACCCTTCCAGCTCTCTGGGATGCCTGCAGATTCCTATGGCAGAGTTGACCCCAGGCCTGGACCGTGGGAGGTTCGGTGGCCTCTCCACCCACTCCCACGAATGGAGACCCTCCTGCCTCCCTTATCAGCCGGTTTCGGTTGCCAACGGATGCTCAAAACCCTTCCTCCTCTGCTTGGGAGTTTGGGTGTCTCTCTCAAGCCCAGTCTGGGTTTGTTTTTACTCAAACCATGGTTTCTTTTAAAAAAACAAAACTTGGTTTAGCAAACTGGGGGCATGGGGGGTGAACAGGACCCCATCCTCATCCTCTTTCCAACCCACCAGGATCCAAATGAATTCAGTGTCCTTTTTAATCACGTCCATTGAGTTGAAGGGTTTTTAATTTAAACAGATGCTTTCATTCAGTTTGGTTTCAAAATCTTCAATTTTTTTTCCAGTTATGGGGTGGAGCCTGTTTTAACTCGCACGGGTGCCCCGTTCGGTGGTGGGGTAGTGAATTTATTGATTTTTATTTTATTTGTTTGTCAAACGTGTACAAGATAACAAGTAGAGGGACGAACAGAAACATCAACAAAGGAAGTAAATACAGAGAAATAGGGACAGTAGACATGGACGGTAGGCACGCTTGGTGCGCTTATGCACGCCCCCTACTTATGCCCTATAACCCCTGGAAAAGAATTTCCTGGATGTTTGGGGTGTTGCATTTAGGGTCAAATTTGAGAGAGTAGCAGGTAAATACAGGTAGCTTTCGATTCCCGGCCGGAATAGAGCCCAAATTTTCAGTTGCTAAGTGAAACAGTTAGGTTTTTTATATGTATACTATATGTATATGTGTATGTGTATGTGTACATATACTATATACTATATGCTATATGCTATATACTATATGCTATATGCTATATACTATATACTATATATGTATGGCATTCAGCTTTGTTCGTAAGTACCCGCGAAAACTTAAGAAAACTTAAGAAAACATATATACTATATAGTATATACTATATACTATATAGTATATAGTATATACTATATACTATATACTATATACTATATACTATACAGAAGCCTGATGATGGCAGATGAGATTCTGCTGAAACGTCGCTACAACTTTAAAAGCACAACTACAATGACATGGGAAAATACCCGAACAAAGCTGAATACCCCATACACACACACACACACACACACACACACACACACACACACACATATATATATATATATGGGGTATTCAGCTTTGTTCAGGTATTTTCCCATATCAATAGTTTTATTTGGGTTTTCACAAAACATAATACAAATAAAATATCTTTTTTTGAGAACAGCATGATCCCTTCTCCATACAGACATAAACTCAGTTACATATTCATCTTTATATTCTATTCCATATCTTATAATTATTTTAGCATTTTCAGTTATATATATTTTTTCCAAGTTTCAATATCTAATCATTATTTTTATACTTTAGTCTGTCCTGTGAAACTGTTAGCTTTTCATGACATGTAGATGTGTACATCCAAACTAGACGTGTGTTGTTTCTCTGCGTCATATAATACATAATTTTGTATTTATTTATTTAGCTATGCTTACGTAGTATACATTGGAGGCGGCGACCCTTTGAGAGCTGAAGGGCCATGAATTTTTCATTTTAATGTATACTGATTAGCGCACATTCAAAGGGATAATAAAGTTATTCCAACTCTGTTATTCTGTGATTCAGAAGTCGTGGGAAGCTTTCAAGAAGAGACTGGGCTGCCCTCTGTCAGAAATGGTGCTGGGGGGGGGGTTGGACTAGATGACCTACAAGGTCCCTTCCAACTCTGTTAAATCTGTTAGTTTGGTCAGCTGTCCCAGAATCACATGTGGTGGTTGGTTTCTGCTTCATGAATAAAGGGAACTTTTCTTTCCAATCAGCCTCCCAGTATCATTTTACTCCCAGTATCTTTCTGGAACTGAACCCAGATAGATTTTCCCTTTCAACAGGTTTTTTTTGGGTGGGGGAACGAACGTCTTCTGGGTCCCGAATTCACAGCCTTTTCTCAACCCCTGTCCAGGGGTGGGATTCAAAATTTTAACAACCGGTTCTGTGGGCGTGGCTTAGTTGGTGGGCGTGGCTTGGTGGTCATGTGACTGGGTGGACATGGCTTGCTGGTCATATTATTGGCTGAGTGTGGCCAACTCAGCATCACTCACTTCGAGGCACGCATCTCCTTGCCTGGTCTCTTGTGACTGTGACGATGTTGCAACAGTCATAAGTGTGAAAAACGGTCATAAGTCACTTTTTTCAGTGCCATTGTAACTTTGGTCACTCCACACAAGCAAAGTACCAGGAAAGGAGGGGAAAAAAACTCCAGAGAAGTTCCTGAAACAGGAAGTCTAGTCTTGCCAAGAATGTAATAAGGATTAACGGAGAGGCTGTTTCTGTAAGCAACACCAGAATGTTTCCTTCCTGCCTTCCTTACAGGATTAGCCCTGTAATTTCTTCTAACAACCGGTTCTCCCAACTGCTTAGAATGTTAATAACCGGTTCTGGCGAATAGGTGCGAACTGGTAGAATCCCACCCCTGCCTCTGTCCCAATTCTTCTTCCTTCCCTTCTTCAGCCCAGATGCATGTGCGGAAGGATGAACTTGATTCCCTGCAAGAGACAAAGGATGCCGAGCTGGGCCAGGTGGCCGAGGACCTGCAGGAGGCCAACGAGGAGATCCAGAGCCTACGGCTGGAGGCGGAGGAGGCGGCCGCCGTGCACGAGAACGAGATCGCCAGCTTGCAAGAAGAGCTCTGCCGGATGAAAGCCGAGCTGGAGAGAGTCCAACGGATCCACAACGAGTACGAAATGGAGCTCACCACCCTGCGGGCTGAACTCTGGATGATGCAGAACTTGGCCGCCGAAAACAGCGGTGGCGCTAGCGAAATCCCCCTCCGGGAGCAACGGCTGTCCAGCCCGAGCCAGGAAATAGCTCGGCTCCAAGGTACCTCTTTAAAGAAAAAAAAATCGGGGTAACTACCCCTCTGTTATGCATTTATTTTTTTAAAAATATGTGTACTGTGTTTCCCTGAAAATAAGACCCAATCTTATATTTCTTTTGGCCACCAAAAAAAGGCACCAGGTCTTATTTTCAGGGAATGTCCTCCACTGACTATCCTCACTTGTGTGCGTTGCTCCCGGCCTCCTTTTCACTGTTTGAGGCCTTCAGGAACTCCTCCTTCTGTGGCCAGCAAGGCTTTCCTGAAGGCCTCTGCAGCCGGTAATGGAGCTCTGGATTGATCCGGAGGTCTTTAGGAAAGCCTTGCCTGTTGTGGTTCGCCGGCAGCAGGTGTGGACGGCTGAGGTCTCGGAGAGAGAGGACTCGGATGAGGGGCCTGCGTGGGATGCAGGGATGGGGCCAGGACCCATCAGGGAGTGGAGTGCTGCTTTCGGGGCTTGTGGAGGCTGGCAGCAGTGAGGAAGAGCACCCCGAGGAGCCTGTGCCAAGTGCATGTGCACAGAAGGAAAGAGCAGCTGCAGCAGCACGGGCGACTCGGGAGTAAGGCTGCAAGGCAATCTCTCAAGAGATAAAAGCCAGCTGAGAAACCGGAGTTCTTTGCAGGAAGCAAAGACGTTTTTGCACTCAAGCCTTGTGGACGTTCGGACTATCTTGGTTGGTGTTTGGAGACTCTTTGTGTTTGAAATATTCCTTGGCAACTTTACCTCGTGTTCTTGGCAGCCTTGCACCACCTTGGCAAGGCTCGTTCTTATCAGAGGCAGTTAGTCTTTAATAACATTTTACTGAGAATGAACGGAATTCACAGCGAAGCATCGAAAAGGATTTGCTTTTATCTCTGTTTGGTGTTCTTTTTGCTTTGAACCAGGCTTGGGTCAGAACATTGCCAGCCTTGCTGGCTGCAGAAGGAAATGGGCTGGCAAGACAGGTGTCAGGATATCATCTGGCCAGTTTTTCATATTTTGGGTGGGACTAGAACTCCCAGTTTCCTGGTTTCCAGCCTGGAACCTTCACCAAACTGCCTTAAACATTAAATCTCTTCAGAAAGATGTGTTTTGCTAGATAGAACTCTATGATGAATGTTGGGATGTTTATAATCTGGGTTCAGTTTGGCTCGGCAGGGACGAGAGAGAGTTTATAGAGTCCTAGGGCTAGAAGGGACCAACCGGGCTGTATGTGTGCTGGGGGAGGGTTGGTGGGTGGTTGGACTAGAAGACCTCCCGGGTCTCTTCCGACTCTGGTCACTCCGCAGGACCGTGGCTCCCTTTCGATTCTGCCCTTGTGCTTTTGCAGGTGAGCTGGACACCACGAAACTCCAATACTCGGATCTGAAAGAAGAATTCCAGATTTTGCAGGCGAGCAACAAGATTATGCTCCACCAGCTGGAGAAGTTGGAAGCTCTGAAATACAAGTAGGTTCGGACGGTTCTGCTCCGGGTGTGGCTGCTTCGCCTGGAGATGGACGAGAACGAGGTGCCCCGAGATGGGGGGGGGCGGGGAGGAGGAAGACGGGCTACGGGGAGATCTCGCCAGGTCGGGGGTGTCAAACTTGCTTTCCTGGAGGGCCGCATCAGGGTTGTGTTGGATCTTGAGGAGGGCCGGGGTGGGCGTGGCCAGCATGACATCACTTGTGTGTGTGTGTGGGGCACCTGGGGTGGCCAGAGCACTCTGCCAATGAAAAACGGGCTCCCAAGTTCCGTTTTCGGCTGGGTTGGCCTCCGGCAACTCACTCCCAGCGGAAATGGACCCGGGTGTGTGTGTGTGTGTGCACGCGCAGAGGTGGTCTTCAGCTGGTTCTGACTGGTTCTCCAGGAGAACCAGTAGCGGAAATTTGGAGTCGTTTGGAGAACCGGCCGTTCCCACCTCAAACTGGCCCCGCCAACCCCATCTCTCTTCTCCGCCTCCCATTGAGTCCCGGCTGATCGGCTGGGTCTCCTTTGGTTGCCCTGCCCAGGAGAATGGAGCTGGAAAGCAGGTTAGAGGGGTGGGGAGCAAAGGGGGATTTTGCAGTAATCTTCTCCTGCCATGCCCACCAAGCCACGCCCACAGAATGCTACGCCCACCAAGCCACGCCCACAGCTGATTGGCTGGGCCTTCTTTGGTTGCCCTGCACAGGAGAACGGAGCTGGAAAGCAGGTTAATGGGGTGGGGAGGAAAGGGGGATTTTGCAGTAATCTTACCCTGCCACGCCCACCCAACCACGCCCACCCAGCCATGCCAACACCCACCAAGGGTCAGGATTCTGACATGCATCTCTAGCCGCATCTCTCAGAGTGGAAAAAAAAAATCAATTTATTAGGTGTTTCCTGGTGGCAGCTGACTCTGAGACACATCATTCATTTCCCCCTTGAACCCTGGTCTTCCCCCACGCCCCCTGGATGTATATTCTCCAATGGGACACATCCACAGCCAAGACCCATCAATCATGCTTTCCAGTAATAATCTTGTGTGCCAAGAGCTTCGGCTGCCTAACAAATTATCTGAAGCATTTAAGGAATGCACTGCTTTCCCTCCTCCCTTTCTGCTGGCAACTAAAAAGACCAAAGGAGTATTTTTTTAGTTGACACCAAGCCGCACCGCACCCACCGAGCCACGCCCACAGAACCGGTAGTAAAAACATTTACGAGCTCTGTTTTTGCTGGCCCTGCGGCCTAGTCCTTCTCTGTTTCCAGGGCGGTCCTGTGGGCCAGATCTAAGCAACCCGTAGGCCAAATCCAGCCCTTGGGCCCTGAGTTTGACACCCATGGGTTAGAGCATGCCACAAACCAGGAATGGCCGTGGATGAATGTCAGGACTTGCAGGTATCCAAAACCACCCTCGAGGGAACGGCATTGATACAGGTAGTCCTCAACTTAACAACAGTCCATTTAGTGACCGTCCGAAGTTATAACGGCACTGAAAAGTGCGACTGGAGACTTGTTTCTCGCACTTATGACCGTTGCAGCATCCCCGTGGTCACGTGATCAACAGTCTGACTCTCGGCCGCTGGCTTCTATTTACGACGGTTGCTAGCGTCCCCGGGGTCACCCGATCACCTTTCGTGACCTTTGGATGGGCAAAATCAATGGGAGAAGCTGGATTTGCTTCACGAGCGTGAGAATAACTTAACCAGGGTGGTGGTTCCCTTAACCACCATGGCGGGAAAGGCCGTAAAGTGAGACATAGCTTACTTAACCACGGTCTCGCTTAGCAATGGAAATTCGGGGCTCCGTTGAGGGGTTGTAAGGCGAGGACTACCTGTATGTCATTCACATGACGGGACATGGGTTGTGTTGTGGCCTGTCAGCCACAGCCAAATCAGAGGAGGTGAAGGAAGCGGAGTGGGAGTCAGGTCAGCATCAGGGCAACCTGAGAGCTCCGAGGGGGAAGAGAGAGAGAGAGAGAGAGAGAGAGAGAGAGAGGCGGAGCCTGGGCCGTCCATCAGCCTCCAATGGAGAGTCAACAGCCCCCAGGTCTGGAGGTGGCTGATGAGGAAGAGGAGGAACAGCGGGGTCCAGTGCCTGACACGCAAAAGCTCAAAAGGCAGAGGAGAGGAGAACAGTGGAAATCTATGAGCCGGCCCTTGGGATGGAAGAGCCACCACTACTACTAGCGAAGGCCCACCCGAGTTCTGGGGATAAAAGGCAGAGGGCGGAGACAAATAGGTGAGGCAGACAACTATTCATCTCCCGACGAACAGACGGACTTGTCAGCCTGCGGTGAGACAGAAAGTTTTTGCCGGTGCTCCTAATAAAGAAATCTTTGAGTTCACTCCAGAGGGTTTGTCGTGTTTGGGGATCTGGGTCAGAACAGGTTGAGAGGAGAAGGACGACACTCCTTCTGCTCCAGGAGCGCTAAAGGTTGAAGGCAAGTGGCTTTCTGTGTGTGGGGGCGGATTCTGGGCGTTGAAGTCCACCAGTAGTCAAGTTGCCCATGGTTGGAAAGCCCTGACTTGAGCCGATCTCCCGCAGCAAGTACCGAAACAGGACGGATGAGTCGCCATCTCTGGAGTCCATCTCTCAGTGGCCCTCGGATCGCCGCTACTCCCTCATGAAGCAACCCACCAACCAGAAAGGCAGCTGTGTCTCCTTCTGGTCAGTGGAAATTGTGGGCGTCGCAAGCGACTACAACGAAGAAGAGAGGATGGAAAAGGTGGAAGAGGAGAATGAGCTAGACGTGTCACACCAGCTGGCGGTGGAGGAGGAGGAGAAGGTGGAAAAGGTGGAGAAGGTCCAGAACCAGGTATTTCTTCATGCTATAGGGCATTTATTCTTTTCCTGGGTTCTCTCTCTCTCTCCTGTCTGTCTATCTATCTATCATCTATCTATCTATCTATCATCTATCTATCTATCTATCTATCTATCTATCTATCTATCTATCTATCTATCTATCTATCTAATGTATCTATCTATCTATCTACAATCTATCTATCTATCTATCTATCTATCTATCTATCTATCTATCTATCTATCTATCTATCTACTATCTATCTATCTATCTATCTATCTATCTATCTATCTATCTATCTAATGTATCTATCTATCTATATTTGGTCTCTGTCTCTCTCTCTCTCTTTCTCTCTCTTATTTATCTATCTGCCTATCTATCTATCTATCTATCCATCTATCTGTCTACCTATCTATCAATAGTGCATTTACTTATTCAATTGATTTTATTTATTTATCTTTTTATTTAATTGATTTTATAGATTTTGTAGTTTCCTTATTTAGTTATATTATAGTGTATTCATTTATTTATTTTATAGTGTATCCATTTATTTAATTGATTTTACGGTGTATTTATTTATCCTTATTTAATTGATTTTATAGTGCATTTATTTAGTGATTTTAGTGTATTTTCTATCATCTAAGTATATTTATTCATTTAATTGATTTTATAGTGTATTTATTTACTTAATTGATTTTATAGTGTAATTTAGTGATTTTATAGTATATTCATTTATTTTATAGTGTATTTTCTATGGTATTTATCAATCTATCTATTTCATGGTGTACTCATTTATTTAATTGATTTTACAGTGTATTATCTATGTATTGATTTTATAGCATATTTATTTAATTGATTTTATAGTATATTTATCTATTTAATTGATTTTATGGTGTATTTATTTAGCGATTTTATAGTATACATTTATTTTATAGTGTATTTTTATCTATCTATCTATCTATCTATCTATCTATCTATCTATCTATCTATCTATCTATCTATCTATCTATCTATCTATTTCATAGTGTACTCATTTATTTAATTGATTTTAAAGTGCATTATCTATTTATTGGTTTTATATCATATTTATTTGATTTATTTTATAGTGTATTTATGTAGTTATTTTATACTGCATTTATTTATTTATTTTATGGTGTCTTTATTAATTTTATGGTGTGTTTATTTAATTGATTTATACGGCCACGCAAAGTCGGTAGCTGGCATAACTTTAAAACCACAACGATAACCAACAAGACAAAAAAAGAAAAAGAAAAGAAATGCAGACCAGAACCCTCTAACACTCAGGCTAACCCACAATCAATCAGCAGGCTGACAATTGCAGGTAGTCCTCGACTTACAACAGTTCATTTAGTGACCATTCGAAATTACGACGGCACTGAAAAAAGTTGTCAGCATTCCAGAAAATCTCCACTCCAACAAATAACTCCGAAACAGGCATCTTCCCAAAAGTTTGGTTTTATTTGGATAGTAAACCGGCACATCTGGAAAATCCCGAATCTGTAAGTTCCAGGTTTCCTTACAATAAGGAAAAAATTACAAATCCACCCCCTGCCCCCATCATGGCATCACGTGCCCCAATCGCCATCTGTCCCAACTTGAGACGTCCTCTCCACCAGGTGCAGAAATAACATGACCTTGAATTAGAAAAATAATGTTGTTATGTCTAACTACATACACTCCAAGAAATTCCCCCCTCCCATTTTCCCAGTCTCAGGAATGTGGAAGCGTGGAAGTGTCTGGTGCTCATATGGCTTCCAAAGCTGACAGGCGTCCCCCCTTGAAAAAAACCACGTCCTGGAAAATGCAATAAACAAAACACAACAAGGGGTTAAGGCATTGTTACCTTCCAAAGCTGACGAAAGGGGCTTTACCACACAACCGTTGCAATCTTCCCAGGGTCAGGTGATCAAAATTCAGAGGCTCGGCAAACTGGCTCTTGTTTATGATGGTCGCAGTGTCCTGGGATCACGTGGTCTCCATTTTGTGACCTTCTGATCAGCGAAATCCTTGGGGAAGCCAGATTCACTTAACAACCGGGTGACTTGACTTAACCTTTGCAGTGATTTACTTAAGGACCATGTCAAGGAAGGTTGTACAACGGGGGCGGAGCTCAGTTCACAACTGGTCCCGCTTTTTAGCAGCTGAGGAAACATTGGGTTTGATTGTGGTTATAAGTCGAGGACTACTTGTATAATCAGGCTCAGCCAGTACCTGCCCCCCGCCATACCCGGTCCAAGGCCTTATGGAAGGACAGAAAAAGAGACAGGCCACCTGAATCTCGGGGGTCCAAAGAGCCGGCGAGGTGACCCAGAAGGCACGTCTCCTGGACGCCACCAGCTGATGTGGCTTCCAAGTAGGATCCTGGAGGTTGTCCACCCCGTCAGCCCTTGTGAGATGGGTGTTGACTACGACATCTATTTGTCTCCCCCTCTGTCTTTTATTCCCAGAGCTCGGGGTGGTTCTTCCATCCCAAGGGCCGGCCCATAGATTTCCACTGCTCTCCTCTCCTCTGACTTCTGTACATCTACGCATCAGGCACTGTACCCAGCTGTTCCTCCTCCTTCCGCATCAGCCACCTCCAGACCTGGACGCTGTTGACTCTCTGTCAGAGGGCGGATGGATGGCCCAGGCTCCACCCCTCTCTCTCTCTCTCTCTCTCTCTCTCTCTGCCAGCTCCATTTCCTCTTCCCCCTTGGAGCTCTTAAGTCGCCTTGATGCTGGCCCGAACTCCCACTCCACCTCCTCCTCTGATTCAGCTGCTTAAGGGGCTGGGGGCTGACGGCCCCCAGCTATGGGTGTCCCACAAGGGACTTTGGTCCTGTGAAACTTTGGGGTGGGTGAGGAAAACTCTTCCAATAGATCAGTTGCCAAAGTAGGAGACCCTTGAAAGAAAGAGTGAAGATCCAACATGAGGGGTTGAAGAAGGCATCGGGGCCTTCAAGTTCTTTAGGAGAACCAGAACGTTTTCCTAGTCGCCTGTCTAGAACTTGGACAAAAGTGATGGGTGGAGCGGGTGAGGTGACTGGGAAGCCACCTCAGAAGAGCTGGTGATGGAGCCAGGTGACCCTTCCTTTCCCGCCCTCTTCTTGCCCTACCAGGGCAATATGTCCCAGTGCACTCTGGGTGAAATGGAGAACGAGGACCAGGCTTGCTCCCAAGACCTAGATTTTAAGAAAAGACCGAGAAGGAGGAGAGAATCCGATTTCCGGAAGGTAGGAAGAAGAGGGCAAGAGAGAGGGAGGGGCAGGTCAGCTTAAGGGTGGAGAAGGATCAGCTTATCCTAGATGTTTCTTGGGCTCATCTGAAGACCTCAGCGAGAGCTGTCTTCTAGTTGGGGGCCAACTTTGCAGAGCAGTTATGAGATGAGAGAAAGAAGAACAGAGAAGTATTACAAAAGAACTGAGTGTTCCCATGGAGAGGGACTCACTGTTGCTTAAAAACATCCAAGGTCCTTCAACCCTATGATTCTAGGAGAAGAGATGGGACATTCAAGAACTTTAGGAAGACCAGAAAGTTCTCCTGGGTTGTCTAGAACTTGGAGGAAAGAGGGAGAGGCCCAAACTTGAATTGAGGAGGAATTTCCTTGACTTGGGTAAAACGGTGGACGCTCCATAACTGGCGTGGTCTTCAAGAAAAGAAGGGACGGTCATTTGTCCAGCATGGTAGGAAGGTCCCTGCCTTGGACAGGAGGCTTGACTAGAAGACTTCCAAGGTCCCTTTAACCCCATGATTGTATGAGAGGGGATGGGACATTCAAGAAATTTAGGAGGACCAGAAAGTTCTCCTGGGTTGTCTAGAACTTGGAGGAAAGAGGGAGAGGCCCAAACTTGAATAGAGGAGGAATTTACTTGACTTGGAGAGCTCTTGGGTAAAACTGTGGACGCTCCCTAACTGGCGTGGTCTTCAAGAACAGAAGGGACGGTCATTTGTCCAGAATGGTAGGAAGGTCCCTGCCTTGGGCAGGAGGCTTGACTAGAAGACTTCCAAGGTCCCCTTTAACCCTATGATTGTATGAGAGGGGATGGGACATTCAAGAAATTTAGGAGGACCAGAAAGTTCTCCTGGGTCATTATCTAGAGTAGACCTTTGAAGGCAGACAAAGATACAGGTGGGGAGGACGGGATGATAGAAAAGCCACCTCGGGAGAGATGGTGATGGAGCTATGAGATGCTTCCTCTCCCATCCTCTTCTTGTCTGCCAGGGCTTTGTGGCCCAGTGGAATCTTCCAGAAATGGAGAGAGAAGACCAGTTTTCCAACCAAGAGATGATCACTAAGAGAAGACCGAGGAGGAGAGAATCCCTGAGAGAAGGGAAAGAAGATTGGAGGGAGAGAGGAAGGAACACAGAGTTTCTTCTTGAGCAAGATCTCAACGAAAGTTCAGAGAGGGAAAGGCAGGTAAGCAGGTAACGGTGGAGAAAGATCAGTTCAGGCCTATCCTGGGTGTTTTCTTGGACACAGGTGAGGGCCTCAGTCTTGCATCTCGAGCAGGGACATCGTGGTGGCCAACCTCGTAGAACGTAGAGAGACAACCATCCTCTGAAGTAGCAAAGAGCCATCCTTGCTAGGTCCTTATGGGTCAGTCAAGTTGGAAGGTTTTCTAGCCTAGATGATGGATATCAAGTAATTGGATGTTCGTCTTCAAAGAGCGTCCCAAACCAGCTCTGGTTCTTGCGGACTCAGGAATTCTGGAAGTTGGAAGTCCACAAGTCATCAAGGGGTCATCGTTTCCCCACCCCTGCTCTTAGAAAGTGGTTAAAGGAAGGAACTGAGTAGGCTCGGCTAAAAGAAGAGAAGTTGAAGGAGAGGCATGATAACGTCTTCTGGTCACTGAGGAGATCTTCCAGGGACCAGGGAGACAATGTATGCTCCAGAGAATGAGTCCTCAACCTTGGCCACTTTAAGCCTGGAGGACTTCAACTCCCAGGCGTTGAAGTTCTCCAGGCTTAAAGTGGCCAAGGTTGGAGTCCCCTGCTCCGGAGCACCTGAGGGTAAAGATGAGAACCCATGACTGGAAGGAGTACAAACTTGAATGGAGGAGGAATTTCCTGACTTGGATAGTTATGAAAGGAAGCTATGGGTGATCCATCGCTGGTGGCATTCAAGAAAGGAGTGGACAACATTTGTTTTAAAAACCAATAAAAATTTATTTATAAAAGAAAAATGAAAAAAAGAATTAAAAAAAGAGAAAGGAACGGACAACCACTTGTCCAAAACGGTCAAGGGTCTCCTGTTTGATCAGGGGGTTGGACTAGAAGACCTCCAAGGTCCCTTCCAACTCCATGATTCTACATTCTACTTAGGAGAACGAAGGAGAAGTTTTCTATCAGTGAGAACAATTAACCAGCGGAACAGCTTTGACGTCAGTAAATTGTAAGGGCTCCATCAGTGGAGGTTTTCAAGAAGTGACCGGATAGCTACTGGTCCCAAATGGGAGAAGGCCTCCTCCTTCACCAACCCCAGAGATGTCGGCCAAGTGGCACAGCCAACCCCCTCACCCCTCACCCCCTTGTAGGACCAGTGTGGCAGCTACGCCGTACACATCCGTGTCAGCCGGTCAGCCGCGGAGGGCTCTCGGCGAGGCCCGCCTTGACGGCTCTCCTTCTCGGTTTTTGGCAGCATGACCAAGCACAACACGACCTGCGGGAACTGGAGGGAAGATACCACCAAAGCCAGTTTGAGCGAGAGCAGCTTCAGGAGGAACTGCGGCTGTGCAGGGAGGAGATCGAAAGGCTGAACGGCAGCATCCCGACAGGAGGACGGGTAAGGCCAGTTGCACCCCCGCCCCCTCCCCCCACCATCCCCCTGGGCCATCTCTGGGACTGAGGGGGTCTTCTCGTCATGGTTGCTGTCAGGGCTCCAACCCACCCACCCCCGTTCAAATCGTAAGTCTCTAGCCGCATCTCAGAGAAAAGAAAAATGATTTATTAGGAGCGGCCATGTTGCCGTTAGCTGGGTGCAGCCGATACTAAAATACATCGTTCATTTCCCCCTTGACCCTGGTTTTCCCCCCACCCCCCTGGATGTATATTCTCCAATGGGACACATCCATAGCCAAGTGTCATCAATCATGCTCTCCAGTAATATTCTTGCGCTCCGACAGCTTTGGGCTGCCAGGGTGATTATCTAGGCACTTAGGGAATGCACTGTTTTTTCCTCTACTCCCTTTTTCTGGCAGCTAAAAAGACCAAAGGAGTCTCTTTTTAGTTGACAGTTGCATTCAGAGGCCTGTCTTAACTAGAGGTCCTCCATGTTGGCCGTTCCTAAGGAGCGAGATCCAGAGATCAAATACTCCGACAAAGTAGCAGGGTGTTCTTGGTGGCGTCTGAGCCCGGTGGTTTTCTTCAAGATGTTTTGTTGGCCAAACTTGGTTTTATTCATTTAGTGCAGGTGTCGGCAACCCGTGGCTCTGGAGCCACATGCGGCTCTTTGGGCCCTCTGCGGTGGCTCCCTGTTGGGTGATCCCTCCGCTGGCTGGCCCCGCCCCTCACCCTCCACTCCTGGTCAGTTCTTGCCTGGCCTGAGAAAGTAAAACACACAAAAAAGAAATGGGAGGGAGGGAGAGAGAGAGAGAGAGAATGAAAGAGAGAGAATGAGGGAGAGAGAATAAGAGAGGGAGAGAGAGAAAGAGAGAGGGAGAGAGCGAGAGAGAAAGAATGAGGGAGAGAGAGAGA
>NW_020769558.1:0-17079 GCF_900518735.1 Pseudonaja textilis
TCCTTCCTTTTCTATTTCCTCTCCCTTCCTTCTTCCTTTCTTCCTTCCTTTTCTACTTCCTTTCTTCCTTTTCCCTCTCCTTCCCTCTTTCCTCCCTTCTTTTTCTCATCTCCTTCCTTCCTCTCCCTACCCATCTCCTTCGTTCCTTTTCTATTTCTATTTCTCTCCCTCCCTCTCTCCTTCCTTTCTTCTTTCCTTTTTCTTCCTTCCTTCCTTTTCTCATCTCCTCCCTTCCTCCCTCCCTCGCTTCAACGGTGTGGCCTGTTCTCCCCACACACCCACAATTCAGCACTCACAACTGAAGCCCTTTTCACAGGGGGGTCCACGCTGCAGCCAGCGTTCTTTCAGAGAAAATAGGTGAAGAAGAAGAAGAAAGGAGTACAGTCCTCGGCTTACGACCACCCATTTAGTGATTGAAGTGACAACAGCATTGAAAAAAGGCACTTGCAACCATCCTCACACACTTGTGACCGTTGCAACATCTCTGCGGCCACGTTTAAAATTAGCAACTTGCATTTCTTACAAAGGTTACGGGAAGCCAGATTTGCTTAATGACTGCGTGATTCACTTAACAACTGTGGCAAAAAAAATAGGCGTGATTCCCTTTAACAACTGCCTCACTTAGTAACAGAAATTCAATCCCCCATTGTAGCTGTAAATCAGGAACTGGCTGGTATTAAGTACGTGTGCTTTTTAAAAAAATAATAAATTGACTTATTCACAGGCAAGTCCTCGATTTATGACCACAATTGAGCCCAAAATTTCAGTGGCTAAGGGACACATTCGTTAAGTGAGCGTTGCCCCGTTCTATGGCCTTCCTTGCCACCGTTGTTAAAGTGAATCACCCCCATTCCAAAGGGAGTCACATGGTTGCTAAGCAAATCACAAGTCGTTAAGCGAGTGATACGGCTGCTAAGTGAATCTGGCTCCCCCACAGGGACTTGGCTTCTCAGGCAGTCACCAAAATTGGATCGCATCACAAACATCCCCCTCCAGGGTCGTTGTGACCGTCATAAACGCGAGTCGGTGGCCAAGCTGATGAATTTTGAGTGTACCACCGACGGTCGCAAGTGTGAAAAACGGTTCCCTTTTTTCAGCGTCATTGTGACTTTGAACGGTCCCTCAACAAATCTTTTGCAAGTCGAGGACTTGCCTGGGAGCAAGGGCGGGATGCAAATAGGTTTTACTAACGGTTCTGTGGGCGTGGCCTGGAGGGTGTGGCCAGGAGGGCGTGGCCAGGTGACTGGATGGGCGTGGGTTTTTTTTTTTTTTTGCACACACACACACACACACACACACACACACCTCTGCTCTGTTTTTTGGCCTCCTGGGGATCAGGAGGCGAGGGGGATCCTGACACACAGCTGATCGTCGGAACAGCTGATCGTCGGAACAGCTGATCGTCGGGGGAGGAGGAATCCCTTAAGGAGCGACTGGGCGGGGGAGGAACCCAGTCAGCAGTGCCATGCATGCATGATATGGACTGACTGGGCGTGGCGAGGGGAGGGGCAGGCGGAGAGGGGCGGGGCCAGCCAGGGCCACGATTCGCTGGTTCTCCGAACTGCGCAGAAATCGTTAACGACCGGGTCTACTGAACCGTCCCGAACCTTTCCGTATCCCACCCAGCCCTACCTGGGAGCCCAAACGGAACAATAAACCCACCTACCATTTCAGCCACGTCTCCCCACTGCTCCGCGTACAACTCCGGAGGAAGGTTGTATATTCGCAGGGTGTTGTCGGCACTGTTGGTCACCAGGCAGGTCCCATCGGGGGCCCTGTAGAAAGGAGGAGAGGCGGGGGGTGGGGGTCAAAAGAGGGTCTCCCCCCAATTGGTGGAGGGCTCCCACTTGCGGCCCATCTCACAGAACGAGTTGGGGCTTTGTTTTTTTTCCAGCCACAAACTTGGGGAGAACGACAACGCAAAGGGGACTCACAAAGGGGAGTTGTGTTCCAACGCTTCTCCGCCTCAGCGTGCTTTAAGAGGGATGGACTTCAACTCCCAGAATGCCCTAGCCAGCAATGGGGAATTCTGGGAGTGGAAGTCCAGATGTCTTAAATCACATTGGCTGGGGAATTCTGGGCACTGAATTCCACCTATCATAAAGCATGCTAGCTGGGGAATTCTGGGAATTGAAGTCCACCCCTCTTAAAGCAGGCGGGCTGGGGAATTCTGGGAATTGAATTCCACCTATCATAAAACATGCTAGCTGGGGAATTCTGGGAGTTGAAGTTCACCCCTCTCAAAGCAGGCAGGCTGGGGAATTCTGGGAGTGGAAGTCCAGGTATCTTAAATCACACTGGCTGGGGAATTCTGGGCATAGAATTCCACCTATCAGAAAGCAAGCTAGCTGGGGAATTCTGTGAGTTGAAGTCCACCCTTCTTAAAACAGGCAGGCTGGGGAATTCTGGGAGTTGGTCCACTCCTCTTAAAGCACGCCGAATGGGGAATTCTGGAGATCCAGACAGCTTAAGTCAAATTGGCTGAGGAATTCCCGGAGCGGAAGTCCACCCCTCTTAAAGGGAATTAAACGCCACACACCTTAAAAGGAATTCTGGGAGTTGAAGTCCACCCATCTCAAAGCATGCTGGCTGGGGAATTCTGGGAGTTGAAGTCCACCCATCTCAAAGGATGCTGGCTGGGGAATTCTGGGAGTGGAAGTCCATCCCTCTTAAAGCACACTGGCTGGGGAATTCTGGGAGTTGAAGTCCAGATGTCTTAAATCACACTGGCTGGGGAATTCTGGGCATTGAATTCCACCTATCATAAAGCAAGCTAGCTGGGGAATTCTGGGAGTTGAAGTCCACCCTTGTTAAAGCAGGCAGGCTGGGGAATTCTGGGAGTTGGTCCACTCCTCTTAAAGCACGCCGAATGGGGAATTCTGGAGGTCCAGACAGCTTAAGTCAAATTGGCTGGGGAATTCCCGGAGTGGAAGTCCGCCCCTCTTAAAGGGAATTAAACGCCACACACCTTAAAAGGAATTCTGGGAGTTGAAGTCCTCATCTTTTAAAGGCGTTAAAGGTTGAGAAACACCGATCGACCCACAAATTCTGCCTTGGAGACCTCTATATACACCTTCCCTTCAGGAGTTTCTTACCTGCTTTCGACCGGAACCTGTGGGCTCCCCTGACCATCTGCTTGACCCATGGAATCCTTCCTTCCCCCATTTTTAACCCCTTGCCTCCTAGTTGTTCAGCTGCCTTTTTTTGACTTCTTTCGGCCTTCCTACCCCTCCATCGCTGCTGGGACCCGTCTCCCGGTCCCTGGGGGGTGGCCTTCCTCTGTCCAGTCCCACCCAAGGAGGAGAAGATCTCCTGCAGCAGGTTGGAGAAATCTCCATGTCTTAAGGAACAGCGCCAGAAAGAAGAACCAGCAGCCCAGATCCAGAACAAGGAGACTAAGAGGATCAACGTACGAAGGACGGCTGCAGGATTTGGGTTCGGACAGTCTACTGAAAAGAAGGATAGCACCTTCCAGTATTTGTGGGGGGGGGGGCTGCCCCAAGGAAGGGGGGGCAGGGTTTCCACCTATTCTCCGAAGCCCCAGAAGGCAAGACCGGAAGCAACAGGTGGAAACTAATCCAGGAGAGAAACAACCTAAAACTAAGGACAAACAACGAGGACGATTCACCAGTGGAACGGCTCGCCACCAGAAGCTGCGTGGGCTCCATCAATGGAGGTTTTTAAGAAGAGACTGGACAACCATTTTGTCTGAAATGGGGTAGGGTCTCCTGCTGGAGGAGGGGGTTGGACTAGAAGACCTCTAAGGTCCCATCCATTCTCTCGACGTGGGAAGGGCCCTTCGCTTCCAAAGACCCAGATAGCCCCACGGGCCCAACGAAAGAGCTCTCCAACGGCTACTTACCACTTGCACCCCTTCAGGTAGTTCTCCGGGGTGCGGCTGTACTCATCCCAGGAGCCGGTCAAAAGTCGGGGGGCCTCCACGAAGTCGTATGCTGGAAAGCTGGGAAAGAGAGGAGGCATACGCCGGCTGCATCGCGTGCGAACCCGACCTACAAGCTGCTACTAACCAATGCTATAAATACCGCTAACTCCTCTACTTTCCACTCGTTTGCCATCGCTAGCACTGATGATGTGCCCTAGTTGGGTCATGAAACATCTGCAGGGAAATAACCAAGCTCAGAGAGCGCTGAGGACCCCACAGCCCTTTTATTCTTCCTCCTCCTCCTCCTCCCTACAAATCCCACTCCTTTCTAGCACTGATTATGTTAGCTAGTTAGGTCATGAAAGGTCTGCAAGGAAACAGTTAAACTCAGAGGAGCACCCAACGACCTCCCAGTTCATTCGTTCGTTTCTTCGTTCCTTCCTTTCTCTCTCCCTCTCCTCCTCCTCCCTCCATTCTGCCAATCCCTTCTCTTCTAGCACCGATGACGTTCCCTAGCTGGGTTATGAAGTCTGCAAGAAAACAACCACGCTCAAAAGAACAAAGGACCCCACAATCCTTCCTCCTTCCCCTCTTCCTCATCCTCTCTACAAACCTCACTCCCTTCTAGCACTGATGACGTTACCTAGTTGGGTCTACAAGGAATATGTAGAGAGCTCCCAGGACCCTGCAGTTCTCGTCCTCCGCCTCTTCCTCCTCCTCCTCTTCCTCTTCCTTCTCCACCCCCATCGCCTCCCTGCTCCTTCTCTCCCCCTGCCTTCTAGCATTCATGATGTTACCTAGTTGGGTCATGAAACATCTGCAAGCAAACCCCCCAAGTTGAGAGAGCACCATGGAACCTACGGTAGGTCTTCCTCCTCCTCATTCTCTTCCTCTCTTTCTCTGCAAACTCCCCTTCCTTCCACCACTGATGAAGTTACCTGGTTGGGTCACATCTGCAAGGAAACCCCCTCCCCACCCCAAGCTCAGAGACCCCTCATTAAGCTGCCCTTCCCAGCTCCGACCTCAGAAACCACAGATCAGAAGACCCACAAAGTTCCTTCCAACCCTATTCTTCTACCCTGTTTCCCTGAAAATATGACCTACCCTGGAAGTCCTAGATTTTTACATATGCACCCAATATAAGCCCTACCCCCCCCCAATATAAGCCCTAATTTAAGATTCCGTAAAAATTAAGCTTGGGTGGGGATAGGGGGTGGAGCTGCCCTACTACTTACCTTCGGACAGGTGTAGCCAGGCCTCGCATACCCTGACACCTGCCTTGCCAGCCCATTTCTTTGGCAGCCGGCAAAGCTTTCCTGAAGGCCTCTGTGGCTGGTAACAGAGATCTGGATCGATCCAGAGTTATCGGCTCTTATCGGCTGCAGAGGCCTTCAGAAAAGCCTTGCCGGCTGCAGGAGGAGGACTTCCGGAAGGAGGCCGGGGGCAACGCGCGCAAGTGAGGTGAGCCAGTGTACGACATCGCCCCCAAATAAGACCTGATTGCCTTTTTTGGTGGGAAACAAAATATAAGTCAGGGTCTTATTTTCGGGGAAACCCAGGGCACGTCCATATCCAGGAGGATAAACCTATTCCGAGATCTTCCTTTCTCCAGGATAGACAAAGGCTCAATTGTCCTGTCTTAAACCGCAGCGTGTTTTATTCCTAAGACATGCAAGGACCCCAACTCACTAATATTCTCCTCCGTCAGTCCATGCGCCACTTTCTTCCACCCCTTCTTCCTCCTCCTTCTCGTTGTCCGGTTTTTCCTCGGAGTCCACCGCAGTGTCCCGGAAGCTGGATTCTTCTTCTTCCTCTCGAGAAAGTCCATGGACAGCTAGATCCGCCTCTTCCTGAGCTCCATTAAGTCTTGGCACTTTAGAAGTTGGTCCAGATGTTTCTCCAACTTCCCCACCGTTGCCGGTTAGCAGCAGCAAATCTGGCGTTACTGGATCCTCCACGGGGAATTCGGCGGCGTCCATCGGGAACCCTTCAAAGGGGTCTTCAAGACGACAGCCACTAAATGAGACTCTACTTGTTTATTCAAGTATTTATCCTGGTTAGAGTCAAAATTCCAGGTTCAACTTCAGTGGAAGGCAGTTTTAGTCATTCCAGTTTAAGAAGAAAACAGAGGCCAAGAGGAAGTGAGGTTTCTGTGGATTGGAAGAAGAAAAAAAAAACCCTCCAAAATATCAATTTTGTTCATTACATTGAAATTGTAGCAAGTTTATTCTGGGTCCAAGTATTCCAGACCACCGCAGAATTAATTTAGTAGCCAAGATAAAGATTTCCTTGTATTGGACAAAGCCAGGAAATTGACATGTAAAACCAAGATACTAGACTTTTGTAATAATACAGACAGTCCTTGAACTTACAACAGTTCATTTTGTGACCGTTGGAAGTTGCAACGGGACCAAAAAGTGTGACTTATGACCGTTTTTCACACTTACAACCGTTGCAGCACACACCTGGGCACACGATCCAAATTCAGACCCTTGACAACTGACTCATCCTTATGACGGTCGTTGTGTCACACGATCCCCATTTGTGACCCTCCGACAATCAAAATCAACAGGAAGAGCCAGATTCACTTTTAACAACCGTGTGACTAAGTTAAGAAGTACAACCATTCACTTAACAAAAAAGGTCGTAAAAGGGTGCAAAACTCACTATAAGAAATGTCTCACTTAGCAACAGAACTTCAGGGCTTAATCGTGGTCATAAGTCAAGGACTACCTGCACAGCCATCAAATTAATTTACAATAGAATGATTAATTTAATACATAATACAAATTAAGGGGTGTCTTTCATTACATCAGCAACTTTATGTATAAGTAAATTATTCAGTGAAATAAACCAAGGGATGTTCTTCATTTATGATTAATTTAATAAATAAGTTAACTTAAAGGGGGTGTCCTTCATTATATCAACAATTTTATGTATAAATTATTACAGAATTCAATGAAATAACAAACTAAAGGGGTGTCCATTCATTTATGATGATTAATTTAATAAATAATAAATTAAGGGGTGTCTTTCATTACATCAACAACTTTATGTATAAATTATTACACTATTCAATGAAATAACTAAGGGGTATCCCTCATTAATTTATGATGATTAATAAAATAAATACGGTAATAAATTAAGGAGTGACCTTCATTACACCAATAATTTTATGTATCATTGTAAATTATTACACAATTCAATTAAATAACTAAGTGGTGTCCACTCATTTATGATTAATTCAATAAAGGGATGTCCTTCGTTATATCAATAATTTTATATACCATAGTAAATTTACTACACAGTTCAATGAAATAACAAACTAAGGGGTATCCATTCATTCATGATGATTAATTTAATCAAAACCAATTAAGGGGTGTGATTAATTACACCAATAATTTTATATATAATAGTAAATTATTACACAATTCAGTGATATAACAAACTAAGGGTGCCTTCTTTGTTTTATAATTAATTTAATAATAAAGGTTGTCCTTCATTATATCAATAACTGTATATATCCTAGTAAATTTATTACACAATTCAATGAAATGACATGAAGGGGTGTCCTTCATTCATTTATGATTAATAAAATAAATATGGTAATAAAGTAATTTTATACATAATAGTAAATTATTACACAATTCAGTGATATAACAAACTAAGGGTGACCTTCATTCATTCATGATTAATGGAATAAATTATGGGATGGACACCATTACATCAATTAACTTCATGCATAATAATAAATAGTTCAATGAAATAACATTAATTTTGAATAAATGATCAACTTAATAAAATAATAAATTAAGGGCTGCACAACCTTAAAGCGATTTATAACAAGGAATTAATCCACCTGGTGAAATAATACATTAAAGTTGGCCACCCTTCAAATTAAGCCTCCTGAATCCTGACCCGACCGGGAAAGCATTGACACGCGACTGGCTAGGCGGGGGTCGACACGTGTCACCGTCGTAACGGTGCGAATGATAGGGCACGTGTAGAGTTGCGGAGCGCCATCAGAGGCGAGCTCCGGGCCTCCCCGCGGCAGCTTTCCCAGGAGGAGGAGGCGAAAGGCGGCCCGCCTTCTCCTTTCCTCCCGGAAGCTTCTTCCCCGCGTTGAGGCGATGGGCGGCGAAAGGCAGCCGCCATGACACTTCGGGCTCCGCCCCCTGGAGCCACGTCGCGTCTCGCGAGAATTGGAGGATTTCAGGCTCCGCGCCATCTTCCTGTGCATAGAGATAAGAAACCGAAGAGTAGACACTTCTGGAGATTTAAATTGTAACTTCCGGGTATAGTTTCATCTTGAAATTCCTCCTTAAATACCAGAGAGAATTAAATCTGAATTAATTAGTTGAACAAGCTCAAATTAATTACTTGAATTGTTGAATTAAATGAAAGAACTAAGTTATGATCACAACATTTCTGTTGCTAGGCGAGACATTTGCCAAGTGAGTTTTGCCCCATTTTATGACCTTCCTGGCCGCCATTAAGTGAATCACTGCAGTTGTTAAGTGAGTCACACAGTCGTTAAGTGAATTGGGCTTCTTTCCCCCCCACCCGGACTTGGCTCGATCAGAAGGTGAGACAGGGTTGTTAAGTAATCTTGCCCCCCTTTTACGATCTTTCTTTTTTATATATATATAAATTTTTATTGGTTTTTAAGACGAACATAGACAAACAAAACATAAAAACGTCAAGCCATCTTCCATATATATATATATATATACATACAGTGTGCCGGTTGGTTTACAAATTGTTTTGTGCTTCTATTTTGCAGTCTTCAATTACAATTACATTGTATATATTCTCATATTTTCAATCAAGTATTAAATAAATTAATATCATTGTTAATCAATCATTTGACTATACTTTTATTCATTCATTTTTTATGAAATAATCATGTTTTACTTAATTTGTTTTATGACAGTTCATATTATCATCTCAAATCTATCCTACAATCATTTGGTAGATATAATAAGAAAAGAATACATCTTTATATATTTATTATTTTCTAAGAATCTACATATTTCATTACCATGTTTTATTGTCTAACCATTGATAGACTAGATCCCAAATTTTATAAAACTGTTCATCCTCTTGTTCTCTGATTTCAAATGTCAATCTACTCATTTCAGCACATTCCAATATTTTCTTAATGATTTCCTCCTGTGATGGTATTTTCTCATTTTTCCAGTTTTTAGCAAATACAATCCTAGCTGCTGTTAATACATTTACAATCAGGTATTTCAATTCTTTACTATATATTTCAGGCTCCTTGCTGTCTCCTTGCTCACACAGCAAATACTGTTTCAGTTTCCAAACAGCCCTCAACTCTCTCACACTCTGACAGGACACTAGCCAGAGGAATTCCGATGGATGCTGGTAGGCAGAGGCAGATATTCCCCCCCCCCTTATTTTCCTCCCCCAAAACGAAGCCGCACCGTATGGTTTCGAAGGGAAGCACAGGGATCGAGCTAGTATTTTAATAAACTTGATCATTCAGTCGACTTTTATCCCCGAATGGATGAGCTAAATTTGAAAGAATAGCCTGTCTTGAAGCAGGGGGAGGGGGAATTACAAGTGGTCCTTGAGTTACAACGGTTCGTTTAGTGGCTGTTCAAAGGTCCAACGGCACTGGGAAATGAGTCTTACAACTGTTTTTCACACTTAACGACTATGGCAGCCTCTCCACGGCCACGCGATCAAAATTCTGGCGCTTGGCAGCTGGTTCATACTTATGACGGTTGCCGTGAGATCCCCTTTTTTGCGACCTTCTGACGAGTCGGGAAGCCAGATTTCACTGAACAACCGCGCGACTCCTTTCAGAACCGCAGTGATTCGCTTAACGACCGGGGCATGCAAGGTCATACGAAGCAGCAAAACTCATTTTTCTTGCTTAAGCAATGGAAATTTTGGGCTCCGTTGTGGTCGTAAGTTGAGGACCGGAGGTAAAATTTTCCAGAGGGGTGGGGGAAATGGCCATAGAGATATTGTGGGGAGGGGGGTGGGACAAAGAGAAGTGGGGTGCCTTCCATATTGTGACCTAGGCGGCTTTTTTCTGCCCAGGTTGTGTCTTCCACACATCCTCTCGAGTTGTTAGCTTGTTCTTGCCAGCCACAAATGTTGCACAACGCCACACTTGACATGCGGCCTTTCCCACACTTTCTGAGTGGAGGGGCTCCTCACACACCCCAGTTTTTCGGTTTTGTCCATCCGTTCGGTTTTCTTTTCATCCTAGGACTCGCCTAAGTCACCCGAGATGGGAAACCTATATAATAATTCTCCCTCATTCTCTTTTCTACACAACAACAGCCCTGCGAGATAGGTTGTGAGGCAAGAGGCAGACTGTCCCAAAGTCACCCGGCCAGCTTTCATGCCTGAGACAGAACTAGAACTCGCAGCCTCCTGGTGATTAGCCCAAAGTGACCCGACTGGCTTTTTATGGTGAAGGCACAACTCTACTACCTAACCAAGGTTACAACTAACCAGGTTTGCATGCCGTGGAAATGCCGATCTTGTGCCTTTAACAGACCCCTTGAAGAAGGCATGCGCCGTCTCACAGGGAGAGGATGACCCCAGTGGACAGAAGGACAGTGGCCTCTCACGTCCGGTGCCCACGAGGGACTCTTGGCCCTCTTCCAAGCAGGACAAGAGTCCCGTAACGGAGCCGAGTGCGAAAGAGATCTGCGCCCAAGAAGGTTAATTTGCAACAGGGAACAGCACGTCTGCAAGGCAGGGCCCCAAAAATAAAAATCCACAGTATGAAGAAACTGTGTTAAAGATCAAACTTGGACTTGTGACCTCCTTTAGATCAGGCCAGCTTGCCCTCCTCCCACCATCCGTGGTCATCGAGGGCATGCAACCAAGCGGAGAAGGCCGGCCAGTGACAGGTGGGCAAAGGTCAAACAAGGCCTTTAAAGGACCGACGTCCAGCAAAGGAACAACGGCAGGTTCTTCGAGACGTCTCCTGGCTACCATGAGCTTCCTCATCCGTCCTTGGGCCAAAAGGGACGTCTGGGATGTGATGCGGCTGGTGAAGGTGAGAAGCTGGACGGTGGAAGGGCAGAAGAGGGTCGGCGGGGGGTCTCAAGGGGGTCAGGAGGAAGGCGGGGGGGGGGGCCTGGGGATTGGCCATAACTTTGTTTTGGATTCCTGGTTTATGTGCCACGAATCCAAAGTGACCATCTAGAGGAGGTTCCTCAACCTTGGAGACTTTTTAAAGTTGGATGAACTTCAACTCTCAACGTCTTTGCTGGTGGTTGAAGACAAGTCCACCCAACTTAAAGTCGCCAAGGCGGAAAAACGCTGAGGTACTCGGGTCATGAAGATCTCTTTCCAATCTTCTAACGGTGTCTCCATCACCGCTGCCCCACAGTCCATCCGCCTTCCTTCTGGTTGTGCTCTCTTCTTATTCTTCTCTTCCACCTTTCCCACCATTACGGACTTCTCTGGAGATTGTATGGGTTGCCTTCATAGAAATTGATTGATGGATGGTGACCATCAAGGCAGTGTCAATTCTTAACAACCTCCTAGATGTTCTCCACAAAGATCTGTCTCCACCCTGGTCCTTCTGCTCTTCCAACGGTGCCTCCATCATCGCTATAGCTGAGTCCTTCACCCATACTGCTGGTCCTTCTAATCTTCTCCTTCCTTCCGATCTTATGGACTTCTCAAGATGGCTGGGTCTTCCCATGGATCGACGTTCTTCTGTCCGATCAGTTCTGATTGACCACGTAGAAATTCTCCTTGAAGATCTGTCTCCAACCAGATCGTTCGGGTCTTCTAACGATGTCCCCATCTCACTTCGGTTCATCCACCTTCCTTCTGATTGTCTTCTTCTCTTCTCTTCTCTTCTCTTCTCTTCTCTTCTCTTCTCTTCTCTTCTCTTCTCTTCCCTTCCACCTTTCCCACCGTTATGGATTTCTCTCAAGGTTGCATGGATTACCTCAATAGAAATTGATTGATTGATAGTGACAGTCAAGACAGTGTCAACTCTTAACAACCTCCTAGAACACTTGTCTCCACCCTAGTCCTTCAGCTCTTCCGACAACGCCCCCATCTCCAGTAGGGCTTGAGTTCCTCCACTTTCCTGGTCATCCTCCCCTTCTTCTCTTTCTTTCCATCTTCCCCAGTAAGGAGAGCCTTGACTTGGGGTGGATGGATGGAGTTGAGTGAGCAAGAAGACCCCATCTTGGTCTTTTCCTACTGTTGGAGAAAAGTTGATAAGACTTTTTTAAACAAAGAAGTGGTTGTCTGAAGTTGAGGACAGATGGAGAAGGCAAAGAGAAATGGACTCTGTTTTGGAATCTCCCCGCTGCAGTGAGACCCCAGAGAAGATTCCAGAACGTTCTGATCCACTCATGAGTGTTTCCATCATTTTCAGGAACTGGCGGTGTCTCACAACGCACTCCACCAGGTGACAACTTCTCCAGAAGGTAAGAAACACCTGCCACCATCTTCAGGATGCAAAGCAAAACTCAAAAAAAAGTTTTTAATGGACCCAAATACGGGCAAGTCCTCTTCTTATGACCATAACTCTGCCCCAAATTTCTGTGGCTAAGCAAGACAGTGAAGCGAATTTTGCTCCTTTTCGTTATCGTTCTTCCCACCCCCCGTTGTTAAGGGAATCTCTGCGGTTGTTAAGGGAGTCACACGGTTGTTAAGTGAATCCGGCTTCCCTGTGGACTTTGCTGGTCAAAAGGTCGCAAAAGGGGATCATGTGACCCCAGCGCACTACAAACCGTCATAAATACCTTGTTTCCCTGAAAATACGACCTACCCCGTAAGTAAGTCCTAGCTTAATTTTTACATAGGCACCCAATGTAAGCACTACCCCCAAAATAAGCCCTAATTAAGATCCCGCCTACTCCAAAGTGCATGGGTAAAAATTAAGCTAGGGTGGGAATAGGGGGGTGGAGTTGCCCTACTTCTTACCTTTGGACAGGTGTAGCCAGGCCTCGCATACCCTGACACCTGCCTCGCCAGCCCATTTCTTCTGCAGCCGGCAAGGCTGGCAAGGCTTTCCTGAAGGCCTCTGGAGCTGATAATAAAGCTCTGGATCGATCCAGAGCTCCGTTATCGGCTGCAGAGGCCTTCAGGAAAGCCTTGATGGCCACAGAAGGAGTTGATGAAAGCCTCTGGTCGTGAAAAGGAGGCCGGGGGCAATGCACGCAAGTTGTCAGGATTCTGGGCGATTGCCCGAATAAAATCACGAGCCTCAAGCCAAGTTTCACAAGAATCCAAAAGATTTATTAGGACTAACTTGTCAGCCTTAACTTAAATGAAGCCAACTCCGGCATAGTAATTTACTGTCACCCGTGACCCTGTTTCCCCATGGGTGTGTCATCCATCACGTTCTCCAATGAAGGATTTTCCCGGGCAAAAGATCCGGTAGCCTAGGCTACAATCTTTGTAAGATATGTGTGGAATGTACTTCTGGTTTCCTACTCCCCTCTCTACGTATGGCAACTCGAAAACAGGCATAGGAATTCTTTACGAATTGACATGTGAGGTTTGTCCATGGATGACTTCCCCCGAAAATAAGACCTGGTGCCTTTTTTTGGTGGCAAATATCTATATCTATATCTATATCTATATCTATATCTATATAAAACAGGGTCTTATTTTCGGGGAAACGCAGTAGGAACCAGTGGCCAAGAATCTGAGTTTTGATCATGTGATGCAGCAACGGTCGTAAGTGTGAAACATTATCAGAGTGTCTTTTGTTAGTGCCCTTGTAACTTTGAAGGGTCATTAAATGGTTATAAGTCTATCTATATGGGACACAGGCAGGCAGAAGTGCAACAGGTCAAACTTCTCCTTTCAGTAGGGTATCTCTTGAGAGAAGAACAGTGTCTCTTAGCTTGCTCCCAAGCTTGCTCCTCGACTTATAACACTTCATGTAGTGACTGTTCCAAGTTACAACAGCATTGGAAAAAAAAGCAACATAACCATTTTTCAGCCTTACGACTGTAAGCACTGAGTCCTATTTATGACTGTCGTAGCATCCCGGGGGTGGGTGGGTCACGTGATTCCCTTTGGCGACCTTGTGATGAGCCACATCCAATTCACTTAAGGACCATGTTCCTCCCTGAACAACCGCAGCGATCCGGTGAACAACAGTGGCCAAGAAAGGTCATAAAACGAAACTTTCCTTGATTTGTCTCGCTCCGCAGCAGAAATCTGGGGCTCCGTTAAGTCGAGGACTAGCGGTAGGGTCTCTTGCTTGGGCAGGGGGTTGGACTAGATGACCTCCAAGATCCCTTCCGACTCTGTTATTCGGTTAAAATCAGTTAACGTGGTAATCTCCAGAACAGGTCCCAGCAAATCCTTGGATTCTCTCTTTCAATTAAAACTTTTTTATTGGTTTTATCAAAGTATTAGCTCGATCCCCGTGCTTCGCTACGAAACTATGTGATGAAGCTGGAAAGGAAGATAAGGGGTGGGTGGGAAATTCTGACTCTGCCTACCAGCATCCATCGGTATTCATGTGGCTAGCGTCCTGTCAGTGTGTGAGAGAGTTGAGGGCTGTTTGGAAACTGAAACAGTATTTGCTGTGTGAGCAAGGAGACAGCAAGGAGCCTGGGCATGGCTTAGCTCAACTATTCTGTACTAAAGCTGCTTGGTGCTGTGAAAGTGAAACTCCTCTGCTTGTGTTTTGCATTTGGAAGAGATTTCTTTCCCGGTGGAGAAGGGGAGTAGAACTCCTTAGCATCAGAGCCTGTTAATAATAATACAGGATAATAATAATAATACTCTAAATGCTCTGAGGGTCATTTGGGAAAATCCTTTCTTAGGGAGCCCCTAGAAGCCGAGAGGAACCTATGTGCCAAATTTCAAGTTTGTAGGCTTGACGGTTCTGGAGATTTTGTGATGATGCACGTGGTATTTCACTTTTATATACATATATATAGAAGGAAGGAAAGGAGGGAGGGAGGGAGGGAGGGAGGGAGGAAGGAAGGAAGGAAGGAAGGAAGGAAGGAAGGAAGGAAGGAAGGAAGGAAGGAAGGAAGAAGATAAAAAATACAAAGGTTCTCTCCGTTAATTCACTAAAAAAAAATTGGCAACTCCAAAACTCCCAGCGAGCTTTTTAAAAATGGTGTGTGTGTGTGTGTGTGTGTGTGTGTGTGTTTGTGTGTGTGTGTGTTTGTGTGTGTGTGTGTTTTGTGTATCAGTGTTGCAATTTTTCCCCCTACTTTCCATTCCACCCTCGGAGTGAAAATCAAATGAAAAACTTGCCAAACAAGCGGTTAACCTGTTTTAAAACTTGATAAATTTCTCTGAATTTCCGCAGCTCTCCAGAAGGACGGGTTTGAAAAAGACGCCATCTTCGGGTACCTGGTGGCCGAGGTGCCCCCTGCACAAAAAAGCAAAGAAGGTACAGCAAGAGACCCCCCCCCCGGGGTCCCCTTTATTGGGGTGGGGGAAATGGGGGGGGGGATCCCAGCTCTCGGGAGGATGGGAAAAGGAGGCTGCGTGGCCAGAGATGCTGTGGGAATTGGGGGTGAAGGCGAAGGTGACGCTCCCCCAAAAATACGATATGTCTTATCAACATCATTGGGTTGGTTCCGGTGCCTGAGCAAATGGAAGAGGGTTTTGGCCTGGCTTGTGCCAATTTGGTCTAGTGGTTAAGGTGCCAGGCTAGAAACCAGGAGATGGTGAGTTCTAGATTCACCATAGGAAGGATGGCTGGATGACTTTGGGCCAATCACCAGGAGACGGGGAGTTCTAGTCCCGCCTTAGGCATGAAATTCAATTGGGGGACTTTAGACCAATCACCAGGAGTTTCGCCTTAAGCATGAAAGCCAGCTGGGTTACTCTGAGCCAATCTTCAAGCGACAGGGAGTTCTAGGTCCCGCCTTAGGCAACTGGGTGACTTAGGGCCAGTTACTCTCTCTCGGCCCAACCCACCTCACAGGGCTGTTGTGGGGAAAATAGGAACAGGAAATAGATATATTATGAGGTATATTCACTGCCTCGACTTAGTTGTAAAAACAAAAAAGATGGGATATGAATGGATGAATGGATGGATGACTGACTAGATAGATGATAGACAGACAGACAGATAGCGACAGACATGGATGGATGGATGGATGGATGGATGGATAGATAGATATAGATTAGATAGGTTGATAGATGATACATACATTATAGATGATCGATTAGATTAGATTAGATAGATAGACAGAATGATAGATAACGATAGATGGATGGATGGATGGATGGATGGATGGATGGATGGATGGATGGATAAAATAAGTGCCCCCATCCAGGTCCCTTATGACGCCATTCTGACCCAGAATTCTCTTTATTCTATTCTATTCTTAATTCTATTCTATTCCTATTCTATTCTTAATTCTATTCTATTCTATTCTATTCTATTCTATTCCTATTCTATTCTAAATTCTATTCTATTCTATTCTAAATTCTATTCTTAATTCTATTCTATTCCTATTCTATTCTATATTCTATTCTATTCTATTCTATTCTATTCTATTCTATATTCTGTTCTATTCTATTCTATTCTATTCTATTCTATTCTATTCTATTCTATTCTATTCTATTCCTATTCTATTCTATTCTATTCTTAATACTGTTCTATTCTATTCTATTCTATTCTTAATTCTATTCTATTCTTAATTCTATTCTGTTCTATTTTTCTATGCTATTCCTATTCCTTTCTCATTCCATTCCATTCCACCTTACAAAAACTTTTGAACCTGGTTTCACAACCCGGTTCTCGGAGGCAGAGATCTTAATGCATCACTGGGAAAAAACCCAAGGAAATTCTCGCAATGGGCCACAGAGAGACAGGTGCATTAAATCCACTCCCCACCCCGAGGCCCGTGAATTATGAAGCCGCTGCATTCCTCATCCCCTCAGGCTTTCCCTTCCTTTCTGTTGCCCGCCGTTGACTCTGTTTGCTGTTCCTTTTCCTCTGCAGGACACACCATTGTCGGCTATCAGTTCCACTACCTGACCTACTGCACCTGGGATGGCCCAATCCTCTTCGGCGAAGACCTCTACGTGATGCCGGAATTCAGAGGTAGTGGAGGAATTCGGGGTTACCCTCATCAAGTGGGATCTCTCTATGAAAAGGGAGGAACCCAAGGCCCCTCGTACATTCCTTTTTAGAGTTCACCCAATAGAGAGAGAGAGAGAGAGAGAGAGAGAGAGAGAGAGAGAAAGAG
>NW_020769558.1:35837-46760 GCF_900518735.1 Pseudonaja textilis
CTATTCTATTCATTTCTATTCTTATTTCTATTCTATTCTTATTTCTATTCTATTCTTATTTCTATTCTATTATCTAACATTACAGGCGGAAGCTTTCCAAACGACCGTTCCTGAGGGGGCGGGGGGCGGGGCGGTCAGCACCTGCCCCTTAATTAAGGCAGAGAAGGAAGCCAGGCAGAAGCACAAGAAAGCAAATTGCTAATCCTCAGGCTGGCCTGCCAAGAGTGCCAGCCAGAAGGAAATTAGCAAGTCCAGGAAAGAGCCAGTAAGGGATTTTCCCAGCCTAGACTGGGGGAGGAGGAGGAGGAGGGGGAACTGTTGGTGGTCTCTGAGCTGGATTGTTTTCTTGCAGACGTTTCATGAACCAACTAGGGAACATCATCATTGCTAGAAAGGAATGGGTTTTGTGGAGAGAAGGGAGGAGGAGGAGAAATAGTGCAGGGTCTCCTGCCTGAGCAGGGGGTTGGACTAGAAGACCTCCAAGGCCCCTTCCAGCTCTTGCTGTTCTGTTATTCTCTGAGCTTGATGGTTTTCTTTCGTGACATGACTAAGGAGCATCATCAGTGTTAGAGAGAGCATGCGAAGAGGAGGAAGAGGAGTATGGGGTCCTTGGTGGTTTTCTTGCAGACGTCTCATAACCCAACTAGGGAATGTCATCAGTGCTAGAAGGCGGGTGGGGGTTTGCAAAGAGGAGGGGGACAGGGAGGATGTGGGGTCCAATGTTCTCTTGGTTGTTTTCTTGTAGGCGTTTTGTGACCCAGCTAGGGAACGTCATCCGTGCTAGAAGAGGTTGTGGAGGAGGAAGGAGAGGAAGAGGAAGGAGATGATGCAGGGGGTGGGGAGGATGACCAGGCAGGCTCCAGCAAGGTGGGATTTCAAACCTCCCTTTGAACGAGGTCCCCAGATGCCCCGCTAAACCCCCAAGGCAGCCATTATCCATCCCAAACACTCCATAGTTCACCAGCCTCCTGGCTTTGCCTTCCAACGAAGGGACCACGCAGCTTGCATGGCTGCCTGGTTGGGGAGGGGCAGGCAGGGGGCCAGCCAGACGTGGGACGTACCCCAACATGCCCCCCCAACACCATTGAAGATCCAGAGTTGCCCAGGTGACCAACACCTTCAGTGGGAAAGTGGGAGGGTCCTTATCGTTGTTTGCAAAGTTTGCATTTGACTTACAAATACTGAAGCCAGCCACTCTAGAGAGGCCCACTGAGAAGGTGAATGCCATTTGAATTATTGTTATTTTTTAAAACTCGGGTTGACCTGCCGAGAACCACACTTTTAGTCCACGCAGGTGTATTGCAATTGCAATTGTAATTATTTTAACTCTAACTGGCCCGAGTGTTCTTCTGATTATTGCATTTAAATCTAGCTTAATTGTTTGCCATGTGAGACATTATGATTATTTTTAACTTCACTGAGCTCTGTGCGTCACCCACAGTCACACGCCAGGGAAGATGGATGGCCTTAGAAATTTAAGAAATACTATTTTACTCCTCATTTAACAAAATCTGCTACTCACCATTATTGGAGTGACGAGAAGGTACCAAATGCAAGACGGAATGTTTTTCTGTGGAGATCAAACACAATTGTAAATAATGGGGATATTATATGGATGACAGCTTAACGATCTGCAAACAGATTTCCTCACTTAAGTATTTAAAATTCTTTTCTGTTTTTTAAAGGTGGGAAACTGATGCTGTTGTAATATATTAATCAGCATTCAACTACGCAGGACAATACATGCGTGTATGTGCTACTCCCTTTTTTAAGTGCACTTTTCCCCTTTTAATGTCATGTTTTTTCTTTTCTTTTTTTTTTAAAAAAATGGGTGTTTTGTATTTTACCTTTTTTTGGAATAAAATAAAATTAAAATTTAAAAAATGGGATTTAACTGAAAAGACGAACAAGGCCCTCTGCATGTACTCCCCTCATTGATGGCTGCTGTGAACCCTGTCAGGTTGAACCCAGCACAGGAAATACTTCTTAAAACCATGTTTCTCAAACTGGTTACATGAACTGAAGACTTAGTATAACCATGATGGTTTGTTCCTGATCTAACTCTTTTTTTTTTTGTCCCGGAATTTCTCCAGCCGCCAAATGTTTCGGCATGGATACGACGAGAAGAAACGCAATTTATTTGTTTGATGGGGGAACTTGCTTAATAGACGGTGGGAATGCGGTCGACGTAATATACCTTGACTTTTTAAAAAAAGTGGGAGAAAAAAATAACCCACGGCAAGCTAAATCCGTGACGGGGAACCTATGGCACCCCGGCCAGGGGTGGCAGGCAGAGCCCTCTCGGTGGCCATGCGCACCATCGCCAGCTGGTCTTCTGGTTTCTGGTGCACACATGAGCGCCGGCTGGTCTTCATGGGCACCAGAGCGCCGGAAAACGGCCTGAAAATCAGCCAAAACACCAGGCTGTTTTCGGGCCTTTTTCAGGCCATTTTGGGGCCGTTTCTCAGGCCATTTCCAGACCTGTTTTCAGGCTGATTTTGGCCATCTTTTGGGACGTTTCTCAAGCTGTTTTGGGGCCTTTTATAGGCCATTTTCAGGCTGGTTTTAGTCCCAAAACCACCTGAAGAATGGCCTGAAAACAGGCCATAAAGAACCCCGAAAACGGCCCAGAAAATGGCCTGAGAAACGGGCCAAAAACCAGCCAAAATCGGCCTGGAAACAGCCTGAATCCTAAATTACATTAACAGAGGGATATAATCAAGATCAAGGGAGGTACTAATACCCCTCTATAAAGCCTGAGTAAGGCCACACCTAGAGTATTGCATCCAGTTTTGGTCACCACATTATAAAAAAGATGTTGAGACTCTAGAAAAAGTGCAGAGAAGAGCAACCAGGATGATGAGGGGACTGGAGGATAAAACATGTGAAAAACAGTTACAGGAACTGGGCATGGCTAGTCTAGGGAAGAGAAGGACCAGGGGAGACATGATAGCAGTCTTCCAATACTTGAGGGGCTGCCACAGGGAGGAGGAAGGGGTCAAGCTATTCTCCAAGGCCAGACAAGGAACAATGGATGGAAACTGATCAAAGGAGAGATTCAACCTGGAAATAAGGAGAAACTTTCTGACAGGGAGAACCCTCAACTGATGGAACAGAAGTTGCCCTCAGAAGTTGTGGGAGCTTCATCCCTGGAGGCTTTCCAGAAGAGACTAGACTGCCATCTGTCAGAAATGGTGTAGGGTCTCCTGCTTGGGCAGGGGGGTTGGACTAGATGACCTACAAGGTCCCTTCCAACTCTGATTATCTGTTATCTATTATTTTTCTCATAACAGCCTTTTCTAAAGACCATCAAAACGACACAAAGCACGGCAAGCTCTCCCACCCAGAAATTTAAAACTCTGCAAAATTGCAAAATCATGCAAAATTTGGGCTAAACCTGTCTCGTTGGGTCAAAAAACGCTTCTCGGGATTTTTGGTGCTAAAAACCTTTTTCCAGAGGCAATATCGGAAGCCCTGCAGGATCGAGATGCCTTTGTTTTCTTTTTCACGGGCCGTTTGTGGCACGTCACAACTCTGGAGGCACACAAAAGGACACAATGTTCTCATCATTTTTTCTATCACTTTCACTTCCCTTCTTTCCAACCCTGTAATTTTTGCTCCGTTCTGCTGCAAAAAAGTTTAGTTGTCTGGACCAAAATTGTCGCTTGGAGAGAGTGTGCAATTCTGGTTGCATGTGTGCAGGGGTGGGATTCTACCAGTTCGCACCTATTCGCTAGAACCGGTTGTTAATATTCTAAGCAGTTCGGAGAACCGGTCGTTAGAAGAAATTACTGGACTAATCCTGTAAGGAAGGCAGGAAGGAAACATTCTGGTGTTGCTTACAGAAACTGCCTCTCTGTTAACCCTTATTTCATTCTTGGCAGGACTAGACTTCCTGTCTCAGGAATGTCTCTGGAGTTATTTTTCCCTCGTTTGTTGGTACTTTGCTTGTGTGGAGGGACCATTCAAAGTTACAATGGCACTGAAAAAAGTGACAAAAGTTTTTCACGCTTACAACTGTTGCAGCATCCCCACAGTCATGAGAGGCCAGGCGAGGAGATGCGTGCCTCGATGTGATATTGAGTTGGCCACACCCAGCCAATAACATGACCACCAAGCCATGCCCATCACCTAAGCCACGCCCACAGAACTGGTTGTTAAAAAATTGAATCCCACCCGTGTGTGTGTGTGTGTGTGTGTGTTGCAGGTTGGACAGGGCTGGCATTGACCTAGCCTCCTTTTGCAAGACTGTTGAGAGCAGAATAAGAGAAGAACAGAAGAAAAATACGAGAATAACAGAAAGATAAGAGAATAACAGAAGAAGAATAGAATAGCAGAGTAAAAGGATAATAGAAGAATAACAGAATAACAGAAAAATAATAGAATAGAAGAATAAGAGAAAACAAGAATAGAAGAACAGAATAGTAATAATAGAATAACAGAAGAATAAGAGACTAGCAGAAGAATGAGAGAATAATAGAATAGAATAACAGAAGAATAATAGAATAATAATAATGGAATAAAAGAAGAATAAGACAATCAGAACAATAGAATAGTAGACTAATAATAATAGAAGAATAATAGCAGAAGAATAAGAGAATAAAATAATAGAATAACAGAAGAATAAGACAATCAGAAGAATAGAAGAAGAATAGAATAACAGAATCAAGGAAGAATAGAATAAGAGAAGAACAGAATAACAAAATAAGAGAATAACAGAAGACTAGAAGAATAACAGAATAACAGAAGAATAGAAGAAAAATAGAACAAGAGAATAAGAGAAAGCAGAAGAATAACAGAATTACAGAAGAGTAAGATAATAACAGACTTGGAAGGGAACTTAGAGGTCTTCTAGTCCAGCCCCCTGCTCAGGCAGGAAGCCATACGCCATTCCAGAACCAATGGCTGTCTAATCTCCTCTTAAAAACCTCCAGTGTTGGAGCACCCACAACTTCTGGTGGCAAGCAGTTCCAAAGGTTAGTTGTTCTCCTTCTTAGGATGTTTCTCCTCAATTCCAGGTTGCTTCTCTCCTTGATGAGTTTCCACCCGTTGCTTCTTCTCCTGCCTTTGGGGCTTTGGAGATGGGCACCTCTCAAGTTGGCACTGTGCGGTTGGGTCGCCTGGATCAACACCAACTGTGGTTCTTTGCTGTAATGTTGTGGTTTCTGTTCTTTTACCCAGACTTCTTTTAATAGCACACCTGGTTGCTTTTATTACGTTATACGCTGCCCAGGTTTGTCCAGGCTCTGTAGTTTGACAATAAATTGAGTAAAATAACTTCACCCCATGAAGGATAAAAAAGGACTGGGGGTTGGTGGGATGTGATAGCAGCCTTCCAATATTTGAGGGGCTGCCCCAAAGAAGAAACTGACCGAGGAGGTCAAGGTCCCTTCCAATTCTCTGATTCTGTTCTGCAATGAAGGCAACCTAACTTTTAAAAGACCAAAAAAAAAAAAATTCCTGGGAAAAGGTTGGGGCTCTAAAATCACACACACACACACACACACACAGAGAGAGAGAGAGAGAGAGAGAGACAGAGAGACAGAGAGACAGAGAAAGAGAGAGAGAGAGAGACAGAGAAAGAGAGAGAGAGAGAGAGAGAAAGAGAAAGAGACAGAGAAAGAGAGAGAGACAGAAAGACAGAGACAGAGAGAGACAGAGAAAGAGACAGAGAGAGAGACAGAGAGAAAGACAGAGAGAGACAGAGAGAGACAGAGAAATAGTTACACCATGTTGTTCTTTCTAAGTACGGTCTACTCACTGCGGGGACGAGGTTCTTGTTGAAGGTTTTTCGCCACATCCCTTGTCCATCTCGTCCTTCGCACGTGGGCCACCGGGCCGCCAACATCCCTCTGAAAGCCAGAAGAGCGACCTCAGCAGTCCTACCTGTGTACCTGTATGGCAGGTTGAACTCCAAAGCAGCAGGGGCTTGGTGGGTAGGAAGAGCAAAGCACGCCAGGACTCTGGTTGCCTTGGGGAGAAAGAGTAGCGGAGGAGGGCGGGGGGGGCTGGGCTGCTACTGGTTCGCCCCGGTTGATGCGAACCGGTTGCTAATTTTATCATTTTTAATGACTGGTTCTGCAAACTGGCAAATCCCACCCCGGTTGGCCCTGCCCACCCCAGCCTGCCCCTCCCAGGCCAGGAGACCCCAGGCAGCCCATTTTGGATGCCAGGTAAACACAGGGCCCATGCAGAGGCTCAGGGAGGGTGAAAAACGGGCCTGCCAGGGGCTCAGGAAGGGCGTTCGGAGCCTGGGGAGGCCATTTTTGCCCTCCCAGAGGGTCAAGGAAAACAGAGAGCCAGTTGCTAAAATTTTTGAAGAGGAAGAGGGTTGCCAGGATTGGAAGTGGGGCGGGGGAAGAGGGGGTGCCGAGGAACCTTGATTGACACTTGGGGGCATTTCAAGGTTGCAAATTAGCTCATTCAGTGCTGTGGACTTCAACTCCCCAAATTCCCCAGATAGCATTAAAAAAAAAAAACCACTTGCTGTCGTTCGTTTAGTGTCCATTCAGAGTCCCAACAGCACAGAAAACAGTGACTTAGGACCATGTTTCACCCTTATGACCAACCGTCACAGCATCCCCCGTGGTCCCGTGATCGAAATTCAGACCCTTGGCCACTGACTCATATTTAGGACGGATGCAGTGCCCCGAAAAGGGGTGTGTGTCACGCGATCTCTCTTTGGCACCTTCTGTACAGCTACAGGTTTGCTTAACGACGGCGTGATTGACTCAACCCCTGCAGCGATTCGCTGAACGACGGCGGCCCCAAAAGGTGGCAAAACGGGGCAGGGGGAATTTTGCACCTGGGGACAATTTCAAAGCTGCTTCCGTCATGATTGAAATCTGGTGGTTTTTTTTTTTTTTTAACTCCAAAGTGCCGGAAGATAAAGTTCAAAGAGAAAAAAACGGAAGGAGATAAGGGAAGGTTAGGAAAGAAAACAAGGCTGGCTTGGAGAGGATTCAAACTCCCGGATTCCTCCTGGCCACGTGCCAGCGTGCCACGGCCTTTCTGACCGGCACTCTCAAGAAAGGAAAATCTTTATCAAACGTGTTATAGGTGGCGCTTGCCACCATGCAGGATTAGCAAAAACATTTAGCAACAACATGTCCGCCAAGTGTTGGAAATCTAATCGGACTTTAGGTACTTATTATCTCATGTGGTGGACATGACTGAAAGCAAGAAAATATTGGACAGAAATAGATACGCGGTTGGAAAAGACAATCAAGCAACATTACAGATCTGATATTTTGGTCGGGTATAATGTCCAAGGAGAGCTATGATATATGCCTAGTTTTGCATGTATTGATAGCTGCAAGGATTTTATTTGCGCAATACTGGAAAAAAAAAACGAGAACACGCCATCCGAGGAGGATGTAATTTGGACAATATTAGACCTGTGCAAAGATGGATAGATCGACATTAAAAAAAAATAAAGGACAAAGAAGACACAACTATTACTGAACATGGAATAGATTTTTACGAGTAGTTAGAGATAAGAGGTAGAAATTAGATGAAGAGAGATTTTGCAGAGTATGAACTAGATATCATGATGGTTTATAAATGTGCCAATATAACCAACGGAGTTACCAATAAGCTAATGGAAAGATAAATCTAGTTAAAACTATTCTGTTACACTATTACTAGTGTTATTGGGATATATGTTAATATTCCCTTTCTGTTCTTCCTTTGCTGTTTTTTAAATGGTATGCTCTGACGATACACTCTATTCAAAATGTTGATCAATAATAATAAAAATATACATTAAAAAGGGGGAGAGAGAAAGAGAGAGAGAGAGAGAGAGAGAGAGAGAGAGAGAGAGAGCTAAATGGCTGCCACAAAACACAGGCAATGGCTCTCTCCTTTTGCACTTGGCACATGATCAGAGGTCCTTTATTTCCCTTCGCGAGGCATACTCCCCCTCCGTCTTTGCATATATCTGACGGGTGGGATTCTGCCCAGCAAAGACACATATCGGAGAGCTGAGGAAATCATTCATTTTGCCCTGCCTAGAAGTTGAATTTGCAGAAAGAGGGAAAATATCTGCCAATTCTCCAAAAGTCGAGAAATGGATAGAAAAATTGTGCAACAAAAAATTCCTTTTTTCTTGTAAGGTGTGTGTTTGTGGGGATCATAACCTCATCCGAAGGTTTGCAGAGTCAGTGAAATGGCCCCTCCCATCCAGAAAAATGCCCCCTCCCTCCCTCCCCCCGGCCCACTTGCCCCGCCCCCATCACTCCACGATCCCAAATTTTCTCGGAAAACAGAAATTTTAAGCTAAGCCAAGATAGTTTGGCTGCAGAGACAAAATGAGGGGAAAAAAATAGCACCGCTTTTTGCTCCAAAACCACTGTGTCAGATTTGCTCCTGCCTGCTGGATTCCAAAACCCATCTTCCACCCCCCACTGTCTGGCTGGGGGATGATGGGAAGGTGGTTTGCTATCCTGTTCTTGGATTGGGGGGGGCAGCGAGAGTGCCTTATGGATCCCAAGTTGCGTTTCTGCCTTGCAAATTCACTACCGGAGGTGCATTTAAGTCCGGTCTAGAATTGCACAAATGGAGTGTGTGTGTGTGTGGGGTGGGAATGATGTCAGAGGCCCCCCCCCCGGAGCCCTCGAGGGGGCCCTACCCGCCTTCTGCAGAGCCCCCCTCCCTACCTGCCGTAAGTCGGAGGCATCCCGTTGTCCATCCGTTCCGGGGGCTTGACACACTCCTTCCCTCCGTAGAATGGCCAGCTCCTCTTTCAAGATTTCGAGGCTGGCTTGGATGCTGAACAGCATGAAAAGACAAGCCAGCAGGCCCACTGCCAGGGCCCCCACGACGGCCCAGGGAGTTGGGGGGCGCTGCCTCACCCCACAGGAATCCAGCCCCGAGAAGGGGCTTAACCCACCCCTCCAAATCTTGAGAGGTATCATTCTTTCCAGTTTCTTCCCGGGTCGAGGTTTCTCCTGCCCCACAGAGGCCAAATCCTGCCTCGCAGAGCTCAAACCCACAGAGGACCCTACATCGGAGACCCCCGCCGTCCCCCAAAGCGGGAGGATTGGCCCAGGGCTCCTCATCGCCCCCTTGGATTTAGTCTCCCAGATCATTCCGGTCCTGCAACCGCAACCTTTGCCTAGGGGTCTGCCCGGTTTGGGGCGAGGTTGTGCCCCAGTTCCGGAAGGATTTGCATGGCAAGGGTCCCCAGACATGACTGGTATCCCCCTCCCCACACACCCCAAAGTCACCGCCTGGCAGAAGGAACGTGCACCATCTGGACTTTGGCGTCTCCTGGCTGCAGGCTGGAGAGGTCTGGTTGTGCCCCGGGTGTAGACCGCATGGGTCTGTGTGCCCACGGCGGCTGTTTGCAAGGGGAAGAGGGGCCTCGCCCGCCGCTGGCCCACCCACCCTGAGGCCTCCCCCCCCTGCACCCCTCCTCAGCTTCCTGGACACCGGGCTTTCCCCCTGCAGAGAGGAGGCGAAGTGGGTTGCCAAAGGCCAAGTGAAGTTGTGCAACGGATTGAGGAAGCTAGGCAGGAGCTGTGCCCGCCCCGCTTGGAGAGCCGCCAAGTGGCAGTCAGACACCACATCCTGGCATCTTCCAGGCTTGGCGAGGGCCTGGCTGGCTGCTCCCAGGCGTGGCCACTTCCCGGCACCCAGACCTCGGGATCGCCTGCTAATCCCAGAAAGCCAGATTCCCAGGACGGCTGCCAAAGAAGACTTGGATGGGCTCCCTTTAAGGAAGGAGGCCTTTGCGTGCCCTTTCCCAGTGAACCTCCGGTTCCGAGAGGCCAAGGGGGCCCGGGGGGGGGGGGGGGGCTCTGACCGCGTCCCTGTGGCACGTCCCAAGTCGCTGCAACGGAGCAGGCATGGAGGGAAGCGGAGATGGCCGGCCATGGAACAGAATAACAGAATTGGAAAGCACCTGGGGACTCTTCTAGTCCAAATATTCTTGGCTGCAGGGCTAGGAAAAAAAGTTATTTTTTTTTTAAAAAGAAGTTGTTGGGAAGGTTTTTGCTGATGTCTATTTTGTATGTACCACGTTTTCCCCGAAAATAAGACTGGGTCTCATATTAATTTTTGCTCCAAAAGACGCGTTAGGGCTTGTTTTCCAGTTAGGTCTTATATTGGGGAAATATGTGGTTCTAATGCAGCCCTCCGGCTGACAATCTTAACCGGGGCTTATTTTCTGGGTAGGGCTTATTAATATAAGAGCATCCTGAAAAATTCACGCTAGGGCTTATTTTCCAGTGGGGTCTTATTTTCAGGGAAAAGGGCATATACATCCTGTTTCCCTGCAAATAAGACCCACTGGTATATATACGTGTTTGTGTGTGTGTGTGTGTGTGTGTGCGTGTGTGTGTAAACATCCAGCATGCAAAAAAAAAGAGAAGTTTTGAGACCAGACTGAGAAATCCCCAGTTCTGCTCCTCCTCGTCTGGAAGACCAGGGAGGGCCACAGCTTTAACCACAGCCCACCAGCTGACACCCATGTCGGCTAGGAACATGGGATAAGGGTTACTCAGCCAACTTGGTGAGAAGTTACCTTAAATAACATTGTCCAGAGGACAGAGTGGTTTTATTTTATTTTTCTTTCTCTCTCTCTCTCTTCTCTTCTCTCTCTCTTCTTTCTCTTCCTTTCTTTCTCTCTCCTTCCTTCCTTCCTTCCTTTCTGAGGGCAGAGTGGTACTTCTTTTTCTTTCTTTCTTTCTTCTTTCTTTCTTTCTCCCTTTCTTTCTTTTCTTTCTTTCTTTCTTTCTTTCCTTTCTCTTTTTTCTTTCTTTCTTTTCTTTCTTTCTTCCCTTTCTTTCTTTTCTTTTCTTTCTGTGTCTTTTTTTCTTTTTTCTTTCTTTCTTTCCTTTCTCTTTTCTTTTTCTTTCTTTCTCCCTTTCTTTCTTTTCTTTCTGTCTGTCTGTCTTTCTTTCTTTCCTTTCTCTTTTCTTT
>NW_020769558.1:76877-87133 GCF_900518735.1 Pseudonaja textilis
TCCTTCCTTCCTTCCTTTTATCCCTCCCTCCCTCTTCCTTCCCTTCTTTTTCCTTCCTTCCTTCCCATCTCTCCTTTCTCCTTCCCCTCTTTCCCTCCTCCTCCTCCCCTCCCTCCCCCCCTCTTTTTTTTCCATATTCCCTTTCCCATCTCTTTCTTCCTCCCCCTTCCCTTCTTCCTTTTCTTTCTCTCTTCCTCACCCGGCAGGGCTGTGAGCAGAGGGCACTTTTGCCCGGGGAGCAAATTTACAAATAAATGTAATGAAAACTGCCTGCATTCTTCTCCTATAATGCTGATGTTGGCAGCCAGGAAGCCCCCTAGGGTCCACGCACCGGGGTGGGGGTGGGGGGAGTAGGGGTGGGGGGGGGGTTGCCCTGCATATTTGAAGTGCACTCTAGATTAAGTGCACTCTCAAACTTCAACACCCACAATGGAATTCTCCGAAGACGAAGCCAAGATTTTTTAAAAGGGGAACAAATCAACGTGCCAAGTTCACCGCGCTCGGTTTTTATTCCAAACGGACCTACAGAAATCGGAGACTTTTTCTTTTTTTTCCGCGAGGCCCCAGGGATCCTGTGAGGTGTATTTCCATAATATTTTTCTTTTAAAAAAAAGAAAGGTGTCGGGATCTGTTCTCCCGGCCTGGAGATCCATCCACGGTGGCCTTAATTGCTTTGACGGATGAAAATCAGCCCAATCCAAACAAACCACTGATTAATATTTATATGCAGTGATTAAAAATGTATTTTGGGGTTAGGGTGGAGGCATATAGATGCACGTATAAAGCATATCTGTGTGTGTGCGGTATACGTATATACTTGGGAGAGCAGGCAGCAGAATTCCGTTTTTAATGTGTGCCACTGTATGCCAATGACAATAAAGCTAAGCGTATCTTTAATCTTATCTTTAATCTCCTCTCTTAAATAATCCCTTAAATCTTATCTATCACTTAAATCTTATCTCTTGAATATTAATCTTAAACCTTAAGATTTAAAGTTTAAGATAAGATGAGGTAAGGTAAGATTTAAGATCTTAAATTCTATCTTCCATAATTTATCTTACATCTTACCTATTCCTAAAACGGCGAGAGGCCCGGTACTTACCCACGCTCGGAGACCAGGCGCCGTAGGCTGGCGTGGCACCTTGGTTCCACGGGGTTGTGGCAGGGGACACCCCACCCATGGGGCTCGGTGCGGAGCCGAAGAACATGCCCGTAGCTATAAGGGAAGAAAGAGAAGACCAGGACCAGCAGCTCCAACAAAGCATTGAAGTTGGGTGCCAAAGGTGGCGGCGCGACTTGCAACCGTTCAAGGGGCTGAAAAAAAGTGATTTATGACCTGCTCTCGCATTTATGACCGCTGCAGCATCCCCCGCCCCCCACGGCCACGTGGTCAAAACTGGGGCACCTGGCAACCAGCATGGATTCGTGGGATTTGCCACCGGCGACCTTCCCAGCCAGCTCCCAACATAATGGAAGCCATTTGGTTCGCTTAACAACAGCAGCCATTTGCTTAACCACGGTGGCAAAAAAAAAACAACAACAAAGATTGCAAAATTGGGGGTAACTCGCTTAACCACGGAAATTATTGGTTGTAGCTAAGAGGACCCGCCTGTATAGCTAGGGAATTCTAAGATTCCCAGCTCTTAAAACCCACGGCTGCCCTTCCACACCACACCACACCACCACCACCACACCAAGAGAGGCAAAGCAAGACTTACGTCCCCCAACGCCCAGCCCGGTGATGTTGGTGGGGATCTCCATGCCAAATTTGCATTTCTCCGCGTCCAGAAGCAGGTCGAAGCAACCGGTGCCCGCGGGGGCCAGCTGCCCCAGCATGATGTTCTCCGAGACCCCTTTCATGGGGTCGCTCTCGCCGTGGGCGGCCGCCTCCATCAAGACATCGACCTGGGGAAGGGCAAAGAGAGCCCCACCGTGGGTGGGATTTGAGCATGGGGACCACCACGGAGCAAAGCGCCCTTCCTCAGTCCCACCCGCAAACTTTCGGAGAGCCACTGTCTTGCAGTTTGGGAGGGGAGGGTCAAGCGAGGAACTAGCCTGGACTCGCTACAGAGTAGTAAAAACAAGTGGGCTAAATTTCAACCCTGTCGAATAAACCCTTAGAGCAGGGGCTGTCAAACTTGATTTGAAGGCTGCATCAGGGTTGTATTTGACCTTGGGGGTGGGGGGTGGGCAGCTCAATGTCACTCATGTCAGGGGTCACCTGGGGTGTCCAAATGTGTTGTGGTCCGCTGCCGGCCTGCGGAGCTGGCGGCAGAGTCTGAGAGTGGGGAGGAACATGGGCCAGTCCGGGAGTCTGGGGAGGGCTCGGATGAGGGATCTGCGTCCGACACAAAGGTGGAGCCAGGGCCAACCAGGAGTTATGTGCCGACTCCGGAGCCTCCAGAATCTGACAGCAGCGAGGAAGAGGAGCAGGGGGAGCCTGTTCCCAGTGCGCGCATGCACAGAGCTGCCAGAAGGGCAAGAACAGTTAAGACAAAAGGGGCGACTCGGGAGTAAGGCTGAGAGGTGATTGGCCCCTCCCATAAGACATAAAGGAGGAGCAAAGGGACAGGAGCCTTTGCAGGAAGCAACTTTCGTTCGTTTTGGTCGGCTTAAACTCTGAAGCTCCGTGCGGGCTTTGTGCTCCGTTTGACCTTGTACAGCTAATGGGCCCTTTAGTCGTTGGCAGCATTTCAAGGGAGATAAAAGTGGGTGCTTATCAGACTTATCCCGAAGGAATGTGGCAGAACTTCCGTTTGGACCATTCACAAACTGTTTGGGACTCATTACAGGCTGTGAATGCATATAATTCACAGCCGTTGAAATGAAAACAAAAGGTTTTTGGGAGCAGCGTGTGATTGTTACTGTCTCAGGGAGCCTTGGTCAGAACAAAATGCTAAGACAGGATTTCCCTCAGACCCTCTCTCACTCTCATTATAATCTCCTTCCTTCCTTCCTTCCCTTTTTCCTCCCACTTCATTCTCCTTCCTCTTTCCTTCCCCTCTATCCTTCTATTTCTTCCTTACTCTCTTCCCATCTTTCTTTTTATCTTTCCTCCTTCCCTTTCTCGTCCCTTCTTGCCTGCTCAAATGCAAAAGGGGAAACAGCTTTTAGTTTTTTGTCTTGCTAGCCCTCGGCCAGCGAAAATGGAGCTCGGGGCGGGGGCATGCCTGCAGCCCTTGCCCTGAGCTCAGTTTTCAAGGCGCAACAGGTTGGTTCTTTATTGTTTCCAGGGCGGCCCCATGGGGTGAATCTAAGTACCCTGTGGGCCAGATCCGGCCCCCAACCCTTAAGTTTGACACCCCAACCGTAGAGCCTTATCTGGTCTTTCCAGGCAGAAGCTGCAATTCTGGGACGATTCTTGTACCATAGGCATAAAGCAATAAAGTAGACAGTTTGAACTCTACACAGGTGGGCCTGGTTGCTTGCGCCCAACATAAAACTTACCGTCTCTTCAAAGGAGCATTTCATGAGTGGCCCCGTGTCCTGGCGGTTGACGCCGTGCCGCGTGATGGCCATCAAGTGCCCGCGACAGGTCATGGTGTCACAGAGCAGGGCCAAGTGGCGGTAGTTGACGTAGGAGCCGTCGAAGGAGATGACGTGGTACAGCTCCCGTTCCAGAGCCTTCCTCACCGCCTCAATTCCCAGCACCTGTTCACGAGGGAAGGCGGATTTTCAGCCACCTGACGCTCTTCTCCAGGACCTCTCTTTACTGCAACCCCCAGGAAATGCCATGCCGCTCGGGACTCACCGTGAAAATCTCCACAATGTCGTTGGAGGTGGTGCGCACGGGGTCCACGTCTTTCTCACTCAGCACACGCATGAGGCTCACGCCATCGGTTTCCAGGATCCACTCCTGGAGGGCTTTGAACTCGCCGTCTTCTGTGATTATTATTTTCTTCTTGTTGTCGGTCTGGGGCAGGTGCATGTACACCTGAGGGAGAAGGAGGAAGGAAGAGGAGGATAAATTAACAAGGCCAGCAACCCTGGTGGGATGGGGGAAAGATAAGGACTTTGCTCAGGAGCTGCTGTTAGGACAGCCTCTCTGCCCGTACCTTGCTGATTTGCTCAATGCCTTGAAGGGTCATGTCTGTCAGCATGTTGGATTCGATGCAGCGCAGGAAAACATCATCGTCCATCTTGTCGACCACCTCTTCCTCCTAAGCCACCAGAGAAGAAAGGTCTCTCAATGGACACACGTATAGGGATAAACCACGTTTACACGCCACTGAAGAGAGACAATAAAGTCTACCGCATGCGATGTAATGACTGTACAGCCATACTGCAAGACAGCGAGGCAGGAGATTAGCAAAGCACATCCATGAACACCAGCTGGGAGACACAACGAAGACACTCTCACAACGCATGGGCAGATTCTGCTAAATGGACTCTTGCTAAATTCATGGGTATAAACTGGAGAAATAGAACAGGGGGGGATGATTGCGACATTTAAAATTATATCTGTGAAAGTATAAAGCAACGGTAGTGCCATTTTTAAACCTCTGAATTAACCCAAGGTCGTTTACTGGAATGATATGTGAGAATTCTCCATTGTTTTGCACAAAGATTATATTTGGCAAGTCAGGGTGTCCAGTGTCATGTCAATGATGGGAGATTACTGGAAATGGAAACGAGTAAACAGGTTAAGGAAACAGATGGCATGCTACAATAATAAGGGCATTGTATAGGGAGATACGTAGTTGGATCGATTGTGAACCTGGAAAGGGGCATCGACTGTATATTTGAAACTGTACATAAACCCCAGCCTTCCCAGGAAAACATGCCTTCTGCCCATGAGCAGAATTCCCTTTTGCAAAATCTCCACAATAAAACTCCTGTTTATTGTCCACGAGTCTCCCGTTGTCTTGGTACCTGAATGGTTGATTATCACCACATTTCTACTGTAACCAACCTAGACTATACTGAATCCAAAAACCCCAGGACACCCAGAAACAAGCCACATTTGCACACACCATTCAGAAGAGAGAATAAAATCTACAGCATGCACCGCAAGGACCGCGATAGCCACTCTGTGTTGGACAAGGCAGATTAGCAAAGCGCATCCATGAAGACACAATGAAGACGCTCTCGCAATGCATGGGCAGACTCCCGTCATAATTTCTACTGAGCATCCTAGACCAAATTGACAGGAGACTGGCTCTGAGGAACGGCCAACAGGGAGTGGAAGTGTAGCGCCAGGTGGTGGCGGCCAGACGCCGGCTAAGCAGTCCGAGGAGGACCCAGGCTCACACCCTATATCCATCCTAGGGAGGAGAGGATCGGGGTAAAAGGGGGTCTACTCGGGAGGAGAGGGCTACGATCCTCTTCATGGGTTGCAGGTGGGAGATTTGCAGGAGAGCGTGGACTTGAGCGCTAACGAATGCTGGAGACAATTAGGGTTTTACTTCTAAAGAAGCTTTATCTTGGCTGGCGTTCGTTCCTACAACGGACCGTCCCTGCTTATCTTCCTGAGGCTGGCAATTATCTATCCTGTGGAGGAATTTTAATCAACGCGGTTTGTTATTTTAGCTTTGGCTTCGGTTATCGGCTCTCTGAATGGGAACTGGGTTTCTCGCCTTTGAAACGTTGTTTTGGAAATACTGTTTACTCCTCCACTGTGAACCGTTAAACCGCGAAGCCAAGTTGAAGGCCTTAAAGGAATTTTAATTAGGTTTGGGTTTTTGTTATGTGTCTGATATACTCTGGGTCACCACACCACACCGTTCGAGAGACAATAAGGACTACACAGCCGCGACGTGGGGAAATCAGGCAGAAGTTTAGCAAAGCGCATCCATGAAAAACCAGTTGGAAGACATAACGCATGGGCAACCTGGTACCAGACTACGTAGGGTTGTTGGCACTGCCATGCGCTCAACCCTCACTGGTTGGTGGAACCGAGGCTGTCTTTGACTCAAGACCATCTGCCCTAAAAGTCCTAACCACCCACCCACCCACCTGAAATGCGTGAGCTGGCCAAGGCTACTCGGAGATACCCCAAGGAGGTTATCTGCTTCCTTCAGATGAAGAACAGCCCGGTGGTGTTAGGTATAACATAGATCACCTAACGTAGTTTGGGTAAAATAATATATATAAGCTATGACTGTTGATTTGAGTGTGTGTCACTTTAACTGCAAAGCATGTAATTTTGGGTGTGGTGTGAAACCACCATAAGAGGGAGCAAGAGACGCTGATGAGACGCTGACGATTCCCTGACGCTTTGCTGGCAATTACTGGAGTTGCAGACGGAAGAGATGAGTTTCTGAGTTTGTTGCATATCTCTCTCTACTGCGAAGAGATAAATTACCGGACTGTTATTTTGTAAGTGTACCGACCTCTCATTTTGGACACTGGAATTTGCAACTGGATAATTCCCTGGACGGACTGAACTAAGTGTATGATATATGGACTGTTTTGACTATGCTTTAACTCTTGCTGGAATAAAACTACTTTTAATTGGCACTGTGTATGGTTTACTGAGTGTAAGCTACACAACACTTATCTCACATATTTTGCCTGCCTGCCTGACTGCCCTGCAGATCCTTGCTAGGGTGTATCCCTAACAGGTGGTCGTACCCACTTCCCGTCCACTCCAATCCCCAGAGGTTTAAGGGCAAGAGGGCTGCCTTCCTCACCTCCTGCATCTTATTCTCGTCGCTGTTCATGATCCGAATGCGCAGCACCAGCTTCTCGGCGTTGTCGTCGTTGAAGATGCAGTTGAGGTCATCTCCGAAGCCTGCAGGAGGAGGAGAAAGGTTGTGTCCATGGGCTGCCGGCGGGCAGAGGGAGGCAGAGCGGACTCCTGGCCGTCCACCCCATCTCACCGGCATTGATCTTCTCGGCAATCTGCTCCATGGTGAGCTTGCGGTCCGTCATGTGCTTGCGGTCCAGCTCCACCCTCAGCAGCCAAGGGGAGATGCGGGTGACATCGAAGTCGGGCATCTCGTAGTAGACGTTCACCCACTCCTGGTCCTCGGCCACCACTGTGTTCTGAGGGTTGGGGTCGTAGTAGATGGCCGTGTTGGCGGTCACCTTGCGAAGGGTGGTGTGCTCCAAGCGGCAGAGGATGTCCTGGGGGGGGAGACAGGTTAAGACCGTGAGGCTGGGGAGCCGAACCTCGGGAGCTGCTTTCTACTGACGTGTGGCCATCCATTTCTAGTTGGATTCTCAAAAGAGATTGTCGTCATCATTTTCTTTTAACGACTCCGTAATCCCCTGGGCAACTGAACAGAGCTGAGCGTTTACTGGCCGGGTGCCCTTCCTGTCGCCAATGCGGAGGTTTTTGTCCCACCCCCACCCCCCACCCAGAAGATATATTCTCACTGAGAGCCCAACCTACCACCTTCAGGCTAAAATTTAGCTCCACCCTGATTGGGAGGGAGGCATTCCAGCCCATGGGTGCAGGAACCCCCCGAGATTCGCTCATAAATGCCGCGGCCAAGGCCAATTTCTCTCCAACCCACCCACCCCGTTTCCCTCTCCTCACCTTGGCCCTCTCAGCATCCCGGGCGGACTGTCCCAGGAGGAAAACAGTCAGGGAAGGGGTTTTGGGCTTTTTGGAAATGTTGATCAATTCCTTCAGCCGAGGCACCCCCAGGGTCACGTTTTTGGCGGAGACTCCAGCGTAATGGAAGGTGTTGAGGGTCATCTGGGTGGCAGGCTCCCCCAGGGACTGGGCCGCCAAGGCCCCCACCATCTCACCGGGATGGGCCTGTGGAAAAACGACAGCTGGGAATATCTCCTGGACTTGAGGCAGAGTTTGATGGTTTGTCAGTTTGGAAAGGCAAAAAAAGAGGGCTGTGAAAATATCCATACACCCCTCACACCCTGGACATAAAAGTGTTTCAACTCCTTCCCTCAAAATGACGCTATAGAGCCCTGCACACCAGAACAACTAGACACAAGGGGAGTTTCTCCCCAAATGCCCTCACTTTGCTAAACAAATAGTTCCCTCAACACTGTCAAATTACTTAGTAAGACTGTATTACTTTTCTTTTCTACTCACGACTATAACTTTGTTGCTTGTATTTTTACAATTTATATTGTTTTATTTAGTTTCCTAGTATGATTTGATTGCTTATTTAGTATCCTATGACTACCACCGCTAAGTGTTGCATCTCATGATTCACGATGACTGTATTTTTTAATGTACACTGAGAGCTTCTGCACCGAAGACAAATTCCTTGTGTGTCCAATCACACTTGGCCAATAAAGAAAACAAGAGGTTTTATTATCGCAGGAAGTCCTCGCATTACGGAGCCTCCCCATTTGCACGTCCTCATGGTCATGAAAGAAGTCAGTCGCGCGACCAACCCGGTTTTATGACGTCCTTTCTTGCGGCGTACGTTAAGCGAATGGTTTGTTATGTGGCTTTGCTGGGTTTTTCAACTGTCGTAAAATGCAGCCACATGACTGCAGGGCACTGCGCAAGGCCAGAAATGCAACCCACGTTGCTTGCACACCCCTAAAGTGCGGGTCACACGACCAGGAGGGAGACCAGAACTGGGTTGTCATTCCTCCCTTTTCAGATAGGCCGCAACTCGAAACATCGCTAAACGGCAAGTCATAAATTGAGGACTCCCTCAATTGTTTGATGAATGGCTAACTTCCATGTCATCAGAGTCTACCTCAGCGGTCTCTGGGCATCCGTCACAAAGATGGACCAGCTCCCAGAATTCCCCAAGCAGCAGATGAGACACCTGGGAGTTGGAAGTCCACCCATCCAGAGGTTGCCTGAGTTCAGGGAAGGCTGTTCAAACGGAGGATAAAGTTTTCTGAACGTGGCTTGCTTCAAACCTGGAATACTGCATCCAGTTTTGGTCCCCACGTTACAGAAAAGATGTTGGAGACTTTGGGAAAAGTGCAGAGAAGAGCAACTAAGAGGATCAAAGGCCCGGAGAGTAAAACATACGAAGAAGAACGGTTGCTGGGTTTGGGTTTGGCCAGTCTGGACAAAAAGAGGTATATGGGGGACGTGATAGCAGCCTTCCAGGATTTGAGGGGCTGCCCCAAAGAAGAGGGAGGGGGAGTCAAACTATCCTCCAAAGACCCTGAATGAAGGACAAGAAGCAACGGATGGAAACTCACCCAGGAGAAAAGCAACTTAGAACTCAGGGGAAACTTCCTAACGCTGAGGACGTTAATTAACCCGCGGAACTGCTTGCCACCAGAAGGTGTGGGGGAGCTTCATCCCTGGAGGTTTTTAAGAAGAGACTGGGCAGTCACACGTCTGAAACGGGATAGTGTCTCTTGCCCGAGCAGGGGGTTGGACTAGAAGACCTCGGCGGTCCCCAGCTGACTGACTGACTTAAAACCAACGTCAGGCCATCTTGGGGAACTGAGCTCCTAAAAAATGGAGAATAGCTTCCCTCGTGGATTCCATTACAGCAAAAAAGCCAAGAGAAACTAAGAACCTCGGCCTCGTACCAAGGAATTTTCTGACCCCTTTTTGAAAGCCGGGGCAACGTTTTCCACCCTGAAACACACTCGAGAATTTTATTTTTTTCCCCTATCTTGAAAAACCGAGCTGTGCCAGCAAAGGAATTCTGGGGCGTTTTTTTTAGGGTCCCCAGGGGGGCCACTCCTTGAACTATAGGCTGAACGCAACCCCCCCCGCCCCCCCCAAGGGACTCTGCTCCCCCCCCCCCCTTTCCTCCCCCGCTGTTTCCACAGCTGCTCAAGTTGGAAACGAAAACGTGCAGAAAAGAGGGGGGGAAGTTTTAGAGGCTTCGAAGCAGAACTTAAAAAGTAGATCTTGGGAACTGAAACAGCTCGGTTTCACTTCTTCCTGCAGCTTTTTTGTTGGACAGGTGAGTTTCCTTTGGGTGTGCGTGTGTGTGGGCGTGTGTGTGTGTGTGGGCATGCCTGTAACTCACAATGGCCTGGTTGAACTTGGACTCAATTTCTCCCAGCAGCCAGTCGAAGGCCTCCCCGCTCAGCCGGAACTCCTCGATCATGCGACGGCTGCAGAGGGTGGAACGCAGGTGGATGTTGAAGAGCAGGGTGGCGTTTTCCTGGGCTTGCTTACTCAGGGGGTCGTCGCCGTTCACGATCACCAGTTTCTTGCTCAGCTCCTTCACGCCTGGGAGGGAAGGAAGGAAGGAAGGAAGGAAGGAAGGAAGGAAGGAAGGAAGGAAGGAAGGAAAAAAAGGAAGGAAGGAAGACCAGAAGGAAGGAGGGAAGAAGGAAAGAAGGGGAAGGAAGATGACAAGGAAGGAAGGGAGGGAGGGAGGGGAAGGAAGAAAGGAGGGAAGGAAGGA
>NW_020769558.1:97447-133518 GCF_900518735.1 Pseudonaja textilis
TCTCCTAGTGATTGGCCCAAAGTCACCCAGCCAGTGTTCATATCTAACGTGGGACTAGAACTCCCAGTCTCCTAGTGATTGGCCCAAAGTCACCCAGCCGGCTTTCGTGCCTAAGGCGGGACGAGAACTCCCAGCCTCCCCACTTTCTGGTCTTAACTCCTAGACCAAACCGGCTCTCAAAACCAATCGCCTGCCCAGGGACCTGAACCCCGGGCCCTCTGGTGAAACCTGTGACGCTCTACCGACGAAGCTCTCCAGAGTTGTGGGAGGTGGGCCCTACCTGGGAGATGTTGATCTTGGAGCCTTTGGCCCCTGAGACCACCATGGACTTGAAGTTGTTGTACTCCGAGAGGGACTTCTGGGCAGAGGAGCCGGTCTTGTCTCGGGCGTCGTTCAGGATGCGGTTGACCTGGTTCTCAAAGGTCTGGCGCAGGGTGTTGCCAGGGGTGGGCTCCAGCTCATTGTTGTGGGCTTTCTCGATGACCTGGAGGATGGAAGCGACGGCAAAGGTTCAAAGCAGGCCCAAGGAGACAGGCCAGGCTTCTCAAGACTGACTCCCTCACCCCCCTCCTTTTCCTCCCTTCCTTCTCCTTTCCATCGTCTTCCTTTCTTCCTCCCTTTTCTCTCTCCCTCTTCTTTCCATCTGTCTCCTCCCTCCCTTCCCTCTCTCTCCCTCCTTCTCATCTCTATTCCTTATGTCCTTCCTTCTCCTTTCCATCGTCTTCCTCCCTTCCTCCCTTTTCTCTCCCTCTTTTCTTCTTTCCAACTGTCTCCACCCTCCCTCCCTCCTTCTCATCTCTATTCTTTGTCCTTCCTTCTCTTCTTTCTCCTTTCCATCGTCTTCCTCCCTCCCTTTTCTCTCTCCCTCTTTTCTTCTTTCCATCTCTCCTCCCTCCCTCCCACCTCTATTCTTCCTTCCCTTCCTTCTCCTTTCCATCGTGTTCCTCCCTCCCCTTTCTCCCTCCTTCTTTCCCCCTTCCCATCTCTATTCCTTCCTCCCTCCTTCCCTTAACACCCACCATCACCCCCACAGCGGGAGATTTTTCCTCCTAAACTGTCCCCACGTTCCTGGAGCAGCTCCTGCGTATTCTGCTGCTCTCGACTGAAGATCTCCGCCCCCTGTTCTGATTTTTTTTTAACTCGATCCCACTTTTAATACAACTTTCAGACTTTTTCAAAGACAACATTAAGTTTGTTGAAAAAGGCCCAGCTCCCTCCGGCCTGAAGCTCCAAGCACCAAGCGAAGAAAGCATTTTTTCCTCAGGGCTGTTCTATGAGCTGGCTTGTTTTCTTGTAGACGTTTCATGACCCAACTTGGTAGCATCATCAGAAGGGAGTGGGATTAACTGTCCCCTAGTTGTGGGTCATGAAATGTCTGCAAAAAAACCAACAATGTTTGCAAAACAACAGCAACCCAGCTCAAGAGTGCCAAGGACCCAGCAGTCCTTCTGCTCCTCCTTCCTTCATTCTGCAAGCCTCACTAACTTTAGCGCTGATGTTGTTACCTAGCTGGGTCGCACAAGGTCTGCAAGAGAACCACCAAGCTAAAGGGGACACCAAGGAACGAACAGGGTGACCCAATCCCACGTCCTGGCATCCAACCCATGTCTTTATCAGCAGCCCAGATCTGGGTCTCTTTGTGGCTTGCTCCCCGCTACCTCTATCACATCCTGTTTGGCTTTCTTGATCGTGTTCTGGATGTCCTGGTAGGTCTTGGCATCAGCGATGGAGTCCCCGATACCAATGGTGTGCCCTGGGGAAAGAAGAGGAGCGATTGGAAGGCCGGGATTAAAAAAGGCAACAACCCTAAACCCTAAAAAAAACCCCGAAGAGCTTTACTCGCTCTCCTGGCTTTCCAAAACTATGTGAAGACCTGGCTCGGCCGTCTTGCTTGGGGGGCCTCGTAGACGAGCGCGCAGCTGTGGGACTGGTGAGCACCCCCCAAAAAAAACTTTTAATTAAATGTTAATGTTAAATTTGTAACTATCCTTGCCTCTATTTTAAATTTAGTTTTTATATTTATGGATGGATGGATGCGGGGAGGGGAGGAGAGAGAATAGACAGATTAGACAGACAGACAGCAGACAGGTAGAGATTGACAGATAGGTAGGTAGATACAGACAAGACAGCAGACAGGTAGACAGCAGACGGATAGACAGGTAGACAGAAAGCAGATAGATAGATAGCACATAGAGGGCAAGCAGGGACAAACAGCAGATGGGATAAGAGGCAGGTAGGTGGGCAGACAGGACACTGAATTAGACAATAAACAGAGGGATGGATAAACTGTCTTTGGATTCTCGGCAAAATATCCCACGTGGTATAAGGTACCCGCCGATGCCACCCCTGGCCCAAAGCGGCCCCCTTTTCCGAGGAACCAAGCACCAGGACCCCCCCCACCTGTTTTCTCCAAAGGCTTCCCCAATGCTTGTGGGGGAGAGGGCAAAGTCCCAGCAGCCCCCGCCAGCCTCACCTTCGATCAGCAGCCAGTTGTTGATGACCGTCTGGATGTTGCTGTAGAACAAGCGGGTGACGTCGTGGCCCATCTCCAGGTAGGAGATGTGGACCAGGGAGCCCGCCGAGGTGCCCAGGGACTTCTTACACAGGATGCCCATGATCAGCTCCCCGTTCTCCACGATCACCTGGAGGTTGGGAGGAGGTAGGCGGAGACGGTCTCACCCAAAGGCTGTAGGGATCGTGGGACGAAGCTCCACCACCCCAAGCTAAGCCTGCGCCCCCGGGGGTCCTGAGACTACCCCCTCCAGCGCCCCCGCCCCCGTCACTAGTGGGGCCAAGCGCTTCTGCAACAGGTTGGGTTTTCTGTAGACATGACCGAGTCGGAAGGGACCTTGTAGGTCATCTAGTCCAACCCCCCCCACCCCTCAAGCAGGAGACCCTACACCGTTTCTGACAGATGGCAGTACCCGTTTCAAGATTTGTTTCGCCCCGGGGGAAAGCAAATCTCTGGAGAAAACGTGCGTGCACACACACACACACACACACACACACACACACACACACACACCGCTCCTTTCCCAGGCAGGAAGCAACCGGGGTTACCTTGGTGTCTCCCGGTGAGATGTGCTTGTACGGGCCACTGTCTTCATCGTCCGGATGGGTGCTGTGGGTCCGGACACAGTTGATGTGACCTGGGATGATGAGGGAGAAAATCTGCTTCCCTGTCCAGAGCGGGCGAGGCTTTAGGATGGCCGGCTGGGGCACTTTGCCATCCCAGGTGGAGAGGAACATCAGCAGGTTCATCACTTCCCCCTGGAGGGAGGGAGGGAGGGAGGGAGGAAGGAGGGAGGGAGGGAAGGAGGAAGGAAGGAAGGAAGGAAGGAGGGAAGGAAGGAAGGAAGGAAGGAAGGAAGGAAGAAGGGAGGGAAGGAGGAAGGAAGGAAGGAAGATAGAAGGGAAGGAGGGAGGGAAGGAAGAAAGGAGGGAGGGAAGGAAGGAAGGAAGGAAGAAGGGAGGGAGGGAAGGAAGAAGGAAGGAAGGAAGAAGGGAGGGAGGGAAGGAGGAAGGAAGGAAGAAGGGAGGGAGGGAGGGAGGAAGGAAGAAGGGAGGGAGGGAGGGAGGAAGAAGGGAAGAAAGAAGGGAAAGAAGGGAAGGAAGGAAGGAGGGAGGGAGGGAGGAAGCAAGGAAGGAAGGAAGAAAGAAGGGAGGGAGGGAGGAAGGAAGAAGGGAAGGAAGGAAAGAGGGAGGAAGGAAGGAGGGAGGGAGGGAGGAAGAAGGGAGGGAAGGAGGAAGGAAGGAAGGTGGGAGAGAGGGAAGAAGAAAGGAAGGAAGGAAGGAAGGAAGGAGAGAGGGAAGGAAGGAAGAAGGGAGGGAGGGAAGGAGGAAGGAAGGAAGAAGGAAGGGAGGGAGGGAAGGAAGGAAGGAGACAGAGGTAACAATCCACATCCTCTTGTCTTCTACGCTAACTCTACGGCAATTACAGGTAGGTGGTGCTTCCCCCTCCCCCCCCACCCGAAAAGCAACTGGACTTTCTGGTTTTCCTTTCGAAAGGCATTTCGCTTCTCCTCCAAGAAGCTTCTCCAGCTCTGACTGGAGGATGGGGGATGGAAGGGGTTTGTCCTCCTTGCATTCAGCTGGTCATCTTTGAGCGAGCCCACTTTGAGGCCACTTGGGAGGTTCTCTCCGTGTCTTCGGGGTCACCCGAGTGGCGCAAATGAGCGTGGAGCCTTCTTGGGAACCGCGGAAAGGAGCCGTGTCGTAGAGTGGAGACAGACGGGTGCCGCGTCCCTCCCCCTTTGTTGAAAGGGGGCTGCTCAACTTGGACACACCGGCGGTTCCTCTCCTGGCAAAATGGGGGCTGTGCAGTCTTCCAAGGAGCGGCCTTTGTCTCTTCAATGCAGACGGGACCGCTGAATCTAGTCCTCATGGGTTTGTTCTCCTACCGCGTTATGCCACGCGTCTGCGAAGTGGCTCTTTAGTTTCCCCATCATCTACCTCCAATCGACAACAGGGTCCTTTCAGCAGTCCCAAGAAGGCCCCGCACCCATTTGCACGACTCGGGGGACTGTCATGCCCCCGTCAGAGTCTGAGTGCGAGGAGGAAGCCGGACAGCTGACAGGGAGCGTGAGTGGGGGGGCTCCGTTGGCTGTGAAGGAAACTGGGGAAGGGCAAAGTCTGGCTGGGAAGAGCAGAGGGGAGAGGGAGAACGAGGGAGAGGCAGTTCAGAGGAAGACCCAGGCCCACCATCCCCTCTTCATCCTAGGGCATGCAGGGGAGGAATGGAGAAGGGAGCAACGGGGGTTGCCTGGCTTACGGGGGAGGAAAGGGTCCTGATTCCCTTCCATTAGCCACAGCAGGGAAGAGAGTTTAAAAGAGATGCAAGCTCAAAGGTGATCCTTGAGTCGAGGACTAGCTGCAATCAAGGAAGCCGACTTCCTGAGGCCTCTTTTTTTGCCCAAGAAATGGGACGGACAAGAGACGCTCACCCTCTCCAGGAAGACGTCCCTCTTGGTGAACTTGCGGACGGCCGTCAGCGTGTCTTGCACGATGCCCATGACGGGCCTGTTGGACTGGGGCGTGACGATCATACGGGGCACCATGGCCAGTTCCTGGATCTCCGCCCGGGTCTCCAACGACTGGGGAAGGTGGAGGTTCATTTCGTCGCCGTCAAAGTCAGCGTTGTATGGGGTGGTCACACTGATAGGGGACGAAGAGACAAGACCCCCGTCAAGACATTGCATTGTTGATGAAAATTGTAAACAAGCCACACAGCTCAAGGGGCGGCGTGTGTGAACGCTGAATTCTGGAGCTCAGTTGTTTCCTTGCAGACGTTTCATGACCCGACTAGGTACGTCATCAGGACTAAATGGTAGTAGGGTTTTTCCCCGTTTCTATACAGAGATTTGCCTTGGTGGGAATTTTCTGCAAGGAACTATACTCGCAATCCGGGAATTACCAATTTGAGAGAATCAATCAAACTTTGGGCCAATCACCAGGAGACAGTGAGTTCTAGTCCGCCTTAGGCACAAACCTTTCAGCCCAACCCACCTAACAGGGTTGCTGTGGGGAAAATAGGAGGAGGAAGGTATGTTGGATATGTTCGCTACCTTAAGTCGTTGTAAAAACAATAAAGGTGGAATACAAATAGCTAAATAAATACAAATAAACTTTGGTGGCACAGCGGTTAGAGTGCAGTACTGCAGGCTACTTCTGCTGCCTGACAGCTGCCTGCAATTGGACAGTTGAAATCTCACCAGACTCAAGGTTGACTCAACCTTTCTATTGTGGCCCACCAGCAACCAGCGGAGCTGGCAGCAGACTCGAACAGCGAGGAGGTTGGGGAGGAACCTGGGCCAGTCCTGGAGTCTGGGGAAGGCTCCGACAAGTGCTCTGTGTCAGAGGCAGAGATGGGGTCAGGGCCGTCTGACAGTTATCAGCTGCCTTTGGAGTCGGAGACCAGTGGGGAAAAAGAACAGCTGGAGCCTGTTCCCAGTGTGCGCATGCACAGAGCTGCCAGGAGAAGGGAACAGCTGAGGAGCAAGGGTCGACTTGGAAACAAAGCCACAGGTGGATGGTGAATGGCTCCTCCCAGAGGGAATAAAGAGGAGCGAAAGGGGAGTGGGGTTTGCAGGAGACTCTTAGTTCAATTCATTTCGGTGAAGACCTGTTCCTGCATTCTTGCCAAGTATTGTCTGCTACAGCTGGCGTTTAGAAGATATCGGCCTGGCAACTCTCCAGACCTGACAAAGGTCTGTAATTGTGCAATATCTTGAAAGACGGTTTGCCAGGACTTTGCTGGAGGGGAATTCACTGTACGCTCAATAAAAGGGATTTTATCGGGACGAGGAGTCGGCTTTTGTGCTCCTGGGGAAGCCTATGTCATAACACTTCCATCCTTCCGAGGTGGGTAAAAGGAGGACTCAAAATTGTTGGGGCTACAGGCTGACTCTGTAAGCCACTTAGAGAGAGCTGTAAAGCACTGTAAAGTGGTATATAAGTCTAGGGGCTAGTGCTATTGCTATTCCCACCCCCCACCAAAAAAGGCTTACGAGGGAACCAGAAGGGTTCAAAGCCTTGGGCAGAAGGAGCAACGCCCAACCTGAGATTGAGTCGGAAAGTGGACCAGGGCAGGATGCGGACTCGGTGACCCATCATGGACATTTTGTGCAGCGTCGGTTGGCGGTTGAAAATGACGATGTCTCCGTCACACATGTGTCGCTCCACCTGGAAGAGAAGGCCAGCGGTTTGACAAGAGAGAGACAGAGAGGGGAGAAACCCACGCAAACCCAAGGCGAAGGGTTCTCCCCACTCCCCCCCAAAAAAACCCCAATCCTAATTCTACGCTTGCTTAGCTCAAGAGCAGTGGCGGGATTCAACAAATGGTTCGGTGACTAAAGGCAGGTCCGACTCTTCACTGGTACTACCGTTCGCATCAACTGCTCCATGCCGGTTGAATCCCACCCCTGCCCCAGAGGAAACTAAAGGACAACACAAGCTAACTGCCAAGATTTACCGGATGATATTTTTTTGGGGGGGGGGTGTCCTCCTTTAAAAAGGGGTGCGTACAGGTAGTTCTTGACTTACGACTACTTAGCAACTTTTCAAAGTTACAACAGCACTGAAAGAAGTGACTTACAACCGCTGCCCAGTTGGGACCATAGTAGCCCTATAGTCCCATGGTCAAAAATTTGGGTGCTTGACAATCCTGTATTTACAATGATTTCACCCTCCTGGGGGGGATTCCGGGATCCGCATTTGTGACCCTCCCGGCCAGTTCCAACCAGCGGGGTCAACGGGGCAAAGTTGGATTAGCTTTAACAACCGCGTGAGTCCACCCGCCATGATTCACTTCACCACTTGGCAGCCACCTGGCTGAGCCATAGATCCCGATCCCAATTGTGGCCGATCTACAGGTCGTCGTTGATAAGTCAGCCCCCCCCCCCCTTCCCAGTTGTTAAGCGAATCTTGCTTCCCCTGTCAACTTTGTCAGATCGCAAGAGCGGATTCACGTGACCTCTGGACACGACAACAGTCGTAAGTATGAACCAGTTTCCGAGCCTCTGAATTTTGATGGCGTGATCACGGAAAGGTCATAACTGTGAAAAATGGTCATAAGCCTTGTGGTGCCCCAGCATGTAGCTTTATATACTGTGGTTGCCTTCTAGCCCCATCTAGTGGCCAGAGAGACAAACATGCCCCAAGTATATTGTTTGAAGCTGATCCCACCCATTTACCCATCCACCCACTCTCTCAAAACAAGTGCATGCTGGGAAGCCAGACTCCATTTCCTTTGACATTTCGGAGGAGAAAGAAACACAAGGAAGCGTCCATCTTAATCCGTGGCATGTGGTCATCCAAGAACCCACCCACATCCCACCCACAGAGTAGGGCTGGCAAGATTTAAATTGCTTGTATTTATTAATTGTTGTGGTCAGCAGGAACTCGATACTTCTTATCTGGTATTTGGTTCTCATTGTATGTATCCCTGTTTCCCCCCAGTTTCACCATATCCTGTTCTTCCAATAAAGTCTTCAGATCTACCCACACCGTCTGTTTTATTGGAGCCTATAGGTGCTTTTAGTTGCATGTTGAGCTTCGTACAGTAGGGATAGAACAAGCCCCTTTTTTTCAGCGCCGCTGTGACTTTGAACCGTCGCTAAACAGACTGTTGTAAAGCTTAGCGCTATCTGCGTAACATGTCCTGCAGTTCCACGCTACCCAAGCGAAGTTGGCAGGAAAGATAATCCGCCCTGCCCCCTTTTTAGATCAGTCTCGCCGTTTCCTAGGGTACCATTTCAGTTCGCCCCCACCTCACCCCACCTAAGAAACTGGGAGGGCCACTCTTCTGCCCCACTGGAACCAGTTCTACCCCCCCACAGACACACACACCCCTTTTCCAGCCAGACTGACCTTGTACCCAATCTGCAAGTGCAGGTCGCTGGACTTTGGGTGGAAGCGGAGATCAATCCTGTCTCCGTTGTGCCGGATGATGTACTTGGCTCCGGGATACTGACTGTTCCCTCTGCTCACCAGCTCCTGCAGCCTGAGGGGGGTTGGATGGAAGGGGGGTAGCCAAAAGGGTCAAAGAGATGGCCAGACCAGCAAGGCCTGGGTCACCAGGGAGGGGGGGGGGTGCCAGCCCAGCCTCGGCCCTCACCTGTCAATGTTGAAAGGCGCCACGATCTCGGCGAAGGTCATGTTGGCAGCGATAGAGCGTGGCACGCCCACCTGGTCGATGGAGAGGTTGGGATCGGGCGTGATGACCGTCCGGGCGGAGAAATCCACCCGTTTGCCCATCAGGTTCCCTCGCACACGGCCTTCCTTCCCTTTCAGACGCTGTTTCAAGGACTTCAGAGGCCGGCCTGATTTTTGCATCGCCTGCAAGGAAGGCGGGTGGAGGGCAAAGCCAGAGCGGGCATCAGAGCCTCTGGCATGCAGATGTTAAAAACAAAAACAAAAACAGGACCCCGGACTTTGGTGAAAGGGGATCAACATGGCAGCGTGTGGGATTTTAGGGCCTCTCCCCCACCCTCTCTCTCTCTCTCTCGGTCTTCACAGCCCCTTCCTCAAAGGAGGGATCTCATCCCTGCATTCGGGGAACTTGACCCCCCATCGTCCCCCGTGGAAATCAGCTCGGCCCCCACTTTTGACACTCTTCCAAAAAAAGGCTCTAGACGTTTTGACGACGACAGGGGAGACCCCAGGGTGATAGGAAGGCCACCAAGCTGTCGGCGGGGAAGGGTTGGTTTGTGACTTTTGACTGGGTTGTGCAGTTTGCAAGCCACCCAGAGTTACCAGGAGTGAGTTGGGCAGCTCTACTAACGATTCTTTTAATAAATAACGCATTAAGGAAAACGCCTTCCTAATGTTGAAAACTCATCCGGAGGATCGACTCAGTTAGCAGCTTAAGATCTTCCTACCTAGACTGTTGCCCACGTAAGCTGGACCTTAAAAACTCGTGGACTTCAACTCCCAGGATTCCCCTGACAGCTCCTCCCCGCCCCTTTTGCTGAAGTCAAGATATATTACGTTGACCACATTTCCACTGTCTATTAAGGAAGTTACCCGATCCCCACCCCCCCAAAAAAAAGTGCAATAAAGGTAGTCTAGCCTCATTTCCTTCTGGTCCTATCCAGGCTGAATGCTGGTTAAACCCCTGCTGGCTGGGGAATTCTGGGAACTGAGCTCCTCCCGCCCTTTCAGTGCCGAGATAGAAATAGGCTGGCTTAGGCCAAGCTGGCATTTCCCCAATCTAGGGGTGTGTGGAACCTTAAACACTCAAAAGAGCCATTTGGACCAGTTTCCCACAGAAAACAACACACTGGGAGCCACAAAAGCTGGGTTGGTCGTGGCCAACTCCCTTCTAGTCACATGATCTGCCCCAGCCACGCCTACCCGGGTTTTGTGGCTTCCAGGTGTTTTCCGTGGGAAGTGGGTCTCTCTCCCATTTCTCAGGCTGGGTGAGGAGTGACTGGAAGGGGAGGGCGAGGGGCGGGGCCAGACCAGCAGTCGGATCACCCAACAGCGGCAGAGGGCCCAAAGAGGATCCAGAGCCGGGGGTTGCTGACCCACGCTCCAATCCAATGCCTTCCAGACGGGTTAGGGCTACAATCCCGAGAGGGCCACACGCTGGCTGGGGGATGCTGGGAACCCACCCATCTTCCAGGGGTCGTGATGGAGAAGCCGTGTTCTAGAGTATGGGCACCGGGGTATTTTGGGAGGGGGGGAGGAGGAAACCTCCTTGGGGCTGTTCCTGCCCACACTCTTCAGGCACTTACCCGGGGCAGCCCGGGCAGTTCATTGTCCACCATGGTGGCCACGTGGAACTGGAGGAGTTTGACATCTTCCGCGATGACGTGAGCGGCCGCCCCGTTCTGCTCGTTTCGCCGCAACTGGTTGTTGATTTTGACAATGTCGGCCAGCTTGTGAGTCAAGTCATCCTGGGGGGGGGGGGGAAGGAGGGAAGGGGCTGGGGTCAGCGTCTGGCAGCCCTAGGTGACAGTGCCGAAACGCTACTGGTTCGGCCTGGCTTCCCCGAACCCCGCGCGAGCCCCCCCCCCCCCGGGGGCTGGAGGGATGCTAAGCCAGTCCCCAGGCCTGCTGCGAATTCCGGCCCCGGGTCTGGGTTCAAATCAAAGCCCCCCCCTCCACCTCTTTGAGCTGCCCCACAGCCACCTGATTCCTGGCCGAGCCTTGCATGACGACGGCCGGTCTGACGGACAGCGGAGGGACGGGGAGCACGGTGCATATCATCCACTCCGGCCGGGCGTATTTGGGGTCCATGCCCAGGATGAAACATTCCTCGCCCGAGATCCGCTTGAAGATTTCGTGGACCCGTTCAGGGCTGAGCAGGATCTTCTTCTCTTGAGAGTCCTCGTTCACGTGCTTCCACTCGGCGTACAGCTCCAGGCCCGAGCGGCGAATCCTCGGCTGGTAGCGCCCGCAGCCCCCGTGGCCCTTGAGGGAAGGGAGAAGTCGTCACTGGGGTGGGTGGGGGACCCGAAAGGAAACCCTGGCGCAAAAGAGCCTCTCTGGGACATTCGTTTTTTTCATCCTACCCTTGTTTAAAAAATAACTCAAGATGGTGGACGAACCTAATACTCAATACTTCCTCCTATTTTCCCCAGTTTGGTCCAATGGTGAAGGCACCAGGCTAGAAACTGGGAGATGGTGAGTTCTAGTCCCGACTTAGCCATAAAAGCTGCTTGGGGAGACGACGAGTTCTCGACGACGATTGATTGGGCCAATCAACAGGAGACGACGAGTTCTAGTCCGGCCTTAGGCAGAAAAGGTGGCTGGGCGACTTTGTGTCAATCTCTAGGAGAGGGTGAGTTCTAGTCCCGCCTTAGGCAGAAAAGCTGGCTGGGTGACCAACAACCAGGAGAATGGGAGTTCTAGTCCGGCCTTAGGCGTGAAAAGCCAGTTGGGCGACTTTGTGTCAATCTCTAGGAGATGGTGAGTTCTAGTCCCGCCTTAGGCATGAAAGCTGGCTGGGCGACTTTGTGTCAATCACTAGGAGACGGTGAGTTCTAGTCCCGCCTTAGGCATGAAAGGTGTGGCTTGGTGACTTTGGGCCAATCAGCAAACGATGGTGAGTTTTAGTTCAACCTTAGCTACGAAAACTATTTGTGTAACTTTGGCCAGTCCGTCTCTTTCAGCCCAAGCCACCCTCAAAGGGATGTTGTTGTGGGGAAAATAAAAGGAGGGAGGAGGATTAGGCCTGTGCGCTGCTTTGAGTTGTTTATAATACGGTCAAAATAAAATAAAAACCTAAAAACAAAAGGCAGCCGGAGAGCCTTCAGTGCAGAACTGAAATCTATCCCAATGGCCATGATCTACTCTCCTGAAATTTGCATTTTCACTCGAGACAATATTTCTCTAGTTTTCTTCTTTTTTCTTCTATTTTCACTGAATAGTCTTTAAGGGTTAGGCAAAAGAACATTAGCAAACCAATGTGTGAAGGAGCTGAAATTCACTTACCTATTATTACCCAATTTTGTGTGTGTGTGTGTGTGTGTTTTGTATGTTACCACAACATTTCTTTTTCTGTTTCAACAGGAAATCCCAATCAAGCTGGGTAGACTTGAGGCAGAATTCAGACCCAATTAATTCTATAAAAAGCTCTTTTAGCCTAAGAGCCTTTCTGGGACCTCTTTGTTTATCTTAAATGGGCATCCATTACATTAATTCAGAAGAAAACTCAGGCACACAATCAGCAGAATTGCCCCTGGGTGACCTGCGAAGGGAATATTGATGGGGGAAAAATTAAAAAGACGCTGTTAATGGGGAGTTTTGTTCTTCCTTCTGAATTGACAAGTACGGAGCATCCGTTTTTGTTTTGTTTTTTTCAAATTGGAAATTGCAAGTGAGGCACGCGCGCACGCTTTGATCAAATTGCCCTTGGAAGATTAGCGGGTTAAAACTATCACCAGGTGTTAACGTCTGCGCATTAATTTCCCCGGTGGAAATTCAGACCTTGGGAAAGGGAACAGCTGTTTTCCCGGGCAACAGGCAGACGGAATCGGAGACTGTAATTTCTGGTTGAGACTTGACTGACAAATATTGATATTTTTGTACTTATTATCAAGGGGAAAAGGTTCCCAGTCTAATAATTAAACTTCAGTACGGGCTCCAGAAATGGCAACCGCTACACATAAACCATGCCAAAGCTGAAAATCAGAGTGAATCAATTTAATGTTTGGTCAAACGAAACAAAAAAAAAAAAAGGTGAAAGATGGCTGAGTGACTTTGGGCCAATCACCAGGAGAGGTTGGGAGTTCTAGTCCCACCTTAGGCAGGAAAGCCAGCTGGGTGACCTGGAATCAGTTCTTCTATCTCAGCCCAGCCCACCTCACAGGGCTGTTGCTATGAGGAAAATAGGAGGAGGAAACTATGATGGATATATTTGCTGTCTTGAGTCATTTGTGGGGTATAAATAAATAACCAGGCAGTGATTTTCAGGCTAGATTAGGAAAAAGTTGATTGAAAGAAGGATCAAAAGAATTCTAGGGCCAGCCAGTATCAACAGAAGATATTCCTTGCTAAGTCAAGGATGTTCTGCCACAAAAGGATACAAACAAAGAGTGGTCCAAGTATTTTGCACTAAAAGTTCAGAGAAGAGCAACTAAGAGGATTAAAGGCCTGGAGACTAAGGCCGTACGAAGAATGGCTGCAGAGGTTTTGGGTCTGGCTAGTCAAGAAAAAAAAGAATTAGGGGTGACAGGATAGCAATATTTCAGAATTTAAGGGGCTGCCACGAAGAAGAGGGGAAGGGTTTCCACTTATTTTTCAAAGCACCAGAAGGCAGGACAAGAAACAATGGGTGGAAACTAATTGGAGAGAGAGAAGCAACCTAGAACTAAGGAAAACATTCCTAAGCTATCATTAAAGGTTGTACCTTATAATTCTTGATGAATGTACCTTTTCTTTTTATGTACGCCGACAGCATAGGCCCTAAGAAAAATTCCTCGTGTGTCCAATCATTACTTGGCCAATAAAGAATTCATTCATTCATTCACTGAAGGACCCCAAACCCTGCAAAAGGTTTTCAAACTGAACGGGGGAAACTCCTGAGCCAAGACCAAGAAGTGAGGGATTGGGAAGGGGGAAGAGGAGGGTTGGCTAAACCAGCTTCCCTTCCCCACCAAGTTGGGGCTTCTCACCTTTTCCTTGGTGAGGTCCTCGTCGCCTTCAGGCTGCTCCACCCCAAATTTGTTATCCATCTCTTCTCCTCCCTCGCAGATGTTCTTCCCTTTGCAGAGATCGTAGACGTGGGTTAGCCGCTTCTTCGGCTGGCCTTTGGATTTAGTCAAGATATCCTTGATTTTCGGATTGTTCTGCCAGGGAAAGGAGGGAAAACGTACAGGAAACGATGCCCACGGCTTCGCAAGGCAGGACCAGGGAGGGCACGGAATGCCAGTAGTCTTTGCCTTTATTTAACGTTTCCCCGAAAATAAGACCTACCCTGAAAGTAAGTCCTAACTTGATTTTTTTTTTTTTTACACGTGCACCCAATGTAAGCCTTGCCCCCAAAATAAGCCCTAATTAAGATCCCACCTACTCCAGAGTGGACAGGTAAAAATTAAGCTAGGGTGGGAATGGGGAATGGCTGGAGCTGCCCTACTTCTTACCTTCGGACAGGTGTAGCCAGGCCTCGCACCCCTCAACACCTGCCTTGCCGGCCTATTTCTTCTGCAGCCAGCAAGGCTTTGCTGAAGGCCTCTGGAGCTGATGACTCTGGATTGATCCAAAGTTATCAGCTATTTTTGTCTGCCAAGGCCTTCAGGAAAACCTTGCCGGCCGCGGAAGTTCCTGAAGGCCTCGGGCAGCCAAAAGGAGTCTGAAGGCGATGTGAGCAAGTGAGGTTGGTGGAGGACATTCCCCGAAAATAAGGCCTGGTGCCTTTTTGGGTGGTTAAAAAAAAAAACGAAGACAGGATCTTATTTTTGGGAAAACATGGTATTTTTAAAATTTATTGGTCGCCCTTCTTATAAGAAGGTAACTCTGATAGTTTGACTTACAACCTTAAATCTACAATCTTAAAAAGATGACTAAATATACCAAACTGAAAAGACATAAATAAAATACAGGGGTCCTTGATTGACTCAGAACAGTTCGTTTAGCGATCAAAGTTACAACAGCACTTACAAAAAATAACTTTAGGGCAGTTTTTGCAACCGTGGCAATTGACTCGCATTTATGACGGTCATAGCATCCCTGGGGGATCACATGATCCCCTTTTGCAACCTTCCAAGAAGCAGAGTCCCCAGGGAAGCCCTTAACAACCGTGTGAGTAACTGAACTGCAGGGATTCACTTAACAACAGTGGCAAGTGAGGTCATAAAACGGGGCTTAAAGCTCACTTAAATCAATGTCTCGCTTAGCCACGGAAACGTTGGGCTGAACTGTGGTCGCAAGAGCTAAAAATCCCGACTTCAACCTTTTCGCTCGGGGTTCGGGTGCCATGTTGGGGAAGAGGAGGTGCCTCGTTACTCACCGAGTCAACCAGCAGTTTGGAGCAAAAGAAACAAACGCACCGAAGGACTTTCATGGTTTTTCCTAAAAAGCCGACATGGAAGACCGGCTTGGCCAGTTCAATGTGGCCAAAATGGCCGGGACATTCGGTCATGTTGCCTGCGGAGAGAAACAGGAGGCAGTGATCATAATCACCTTTGAACAACCCCATAATCCCTTGCAGGGGTGGAGCCTGGGAAACTAGAGCTAGCAAAGAGTTTACTGGCTGGATGCCCTTCCTGTTGCCAACGCGGAGCTTTGTTCGGCAGATACATTCTCATCGGGCCCAGAGAGAGAGAAAAATCTGCCTCCACCTAGGATCGAACCCACAGCCTCCTGATTGTGAGGAGAGAGCTCCAACGCACCCCACCGCTCTCAAACAGGAGGCGGTGATGTCCCCGGCCATATTGGCCCACCGCCCAGATGGGGGCACAGTCGGGGGTCCTCACCTGCGCACGTCTGGCACCGCCCAGTCCTTTCGATGACCCCCTGGCGAGGATCCATCAGCCCTCCGAGTTTGGGGCGACCACCTTCCATGGTCTCCGGGTACTTGATGCCCGTTTCTGTCACCGACATCCGTTTCTAGAAATTGCAAGCAAAGAGCGGGTGAGTGCCGGGTGCCGGGAAGGATGGGCCTCTGGTTAAAAAATGTGAACGTGCCACAAAATAGTGGCAACTCCAAAGAGCCAGAGAGGAAATTAATACTTTGGGGGGGGGGGGGGGGGGACACTAAAAGTGAAAAGGCAGAATGTAGGCTGGCCTAGTGGTTAAGGAAGCAGGCAAAAAATTGGGGGACTGAGAGTTCTAGTCCTGCCTCAGCCATCAAAACCAGTAAGCTGGGTGACTTAGGGACAATCGCCACCAGGCGATAAAAGAGTTTTCTAGTCCTAGAATTGTATTTGCACAAAACTGGAAAAGTGAAGAGATTCCTACGGATGAAAATGTGATTAGGAAAATATTAGAATGTGCAGAAATGAATAGATTAACCCTTGCAATTAAGGAGAAAGAACAAACTGAATATTAGACGACATGGGAATTATTTTATCGATTAGAAAACCGGAAGCTAGAAATAAAAGCAGTGAAATATAGAAAGTATGTCACAACAAAAATATATACAGTATGATGACTGTTATTGATACGATTAGGTTTACTATGCTTATTATGTTATTAGAAGACATGTTAAGAGGAAGAAATGAATAAGTTTGTTATATATATTATTGTAAGATTAGAAAATTAATACCAATACAATGTGCACTGTGGTAACTTTTGATTGCTATTGCAAAGATATTTGTAACTAGACACACTGTTTAATGGAAGATGGAATGTTTATATTAAAAAAAAATTTTTTTAAAGAGTTTTCTAGTCCTGCCTTAGGCATGAAAGCTACCTGGGTGACTTTAGGTCAATCACCAGGTGAGGGAGAGTTATAATCCCACCTTAGCCACGGAAGCCACCTGGTTGGCTTTGAGCCAGCCCCTCTCTCTCTCATCCCAACCCACTTCCCAGTGTTGTTGTGGGGAAAATGGGAGGGAAATGTGTTGGATATAGTTGCCATATCTTATTTATATAGAAATAAAAAGGTAGCTTATAAATAAAATAAAAATAGTTAAATAAAATCTGATTACTCATCGCTTTTAAACCAGATTTACTGCCAAAGGGATTACTAGGGAGCCTCAATAAAAAAGATTTTTCAAATGGTCACAACCCACATGTTTAACAAGATGATACAAACTGTCACAACTCTGGTTTAACAAGATATTTTGCTAACTGGAGAGGGAAAAACAATTGATCCACATCATTGGCAGATAGATATTTGACAATCTCAGCTACCCCACACACAGGACGGGGCTTTTGGGAAAAAAAGAGAAGGGGAACTTGAAAATCTGATTTGGCAGAATTTTGGACAAAAAGGACTTAAGGATTGAACAAAACAAAGCCTTGGAAGCAGTACTGAGGAATTAAAAAAAGTTGGTGGACTGAACTTTGTTTAATTATTAAATTTATATGCTGCCCATCTCACTGTTGCAGTGACTTTGGGCACTTACAATGTAACAAAAAAGTAAACACAAAACTATACAAAATGAAGGGGATTCCATAATAAGAAAACAAGCTTGTAGCTGCTGAGTAACTATGGGCCAGTTCCCCCCACCTCATCAACCCAGACTACCTCACAGGGTCGTTGTTGTAGGGAAAAGGATTAGGAATAATCCCTGCTTTGAGTGACTTATAAAGTAATAGAGGCAGAATAAAAATTCAGTAAACCAATCTGAAGTTCCAAGCAAGCAAACTCTTTGAAGATTGCCACGGCTGCCAACTTGCCCGCCCAATTACTCTGAGACAAACGGCATATAAAATAATTTTGATATTTTGGACTAACACACAATTGGAAGGACACAATTGAAGTTGGTGGCAGAAGCCTTTAAATGGCAGAATTAGGCAAGGATCACCCTTGGCCCTGATCTTTATCAAGCCCCACTCTTTTAAAAGTCAGGATTAAAAGAAATGGGGATTGGGGGCAGAGAGCAAGAGAGACCCCAATCCAGAGTGAAACCATTTCTCAAAGGAAGGCCACTGACACCAGATACTTGGTTTGGAAAGAGCCATTTGCACTTGGAAAAACTGCAATCTTCCCAAAAGTGAGAGGAGGAGGGCATTTGGGAGAATGGGGTGGTCACAGCCCCCCCTCTAAGTAACTCAGGATTCCCCCCTCCAAAATGCATTTTTGTTTTTTGCAAAGGATTTACACTTACCAAAAAAAACTTGCAAAGGGGGGGGGAAAGGGCAGGGAGCTGCTCGGGAGAGTTGTTGGAGTCATCAAAAACCCCTAAAAAATCCAAGGCACCCCCCTCCTCAAATTACGATGCAAAGCACAAAGTTTTTTTAAAAAAAACATTTTTTTCTTTTTGCAAAGAGGCATTGGGTACTTGCAAAGCCCCCGCTAAAAAAGGAGGCACTTGAGAAAGTGGGGTCCAATAACGCCTAATTAACTGAAGACCATTCACCCCATATTTTTCCTTGCAAAGAAGCACTGACACTTGTTGCAAAAAACTTGCAAACTGCCTCAGTTTGCAAGTTTTTTGGGGGTGGGGGGGAGGCTTGCGAAGCATTTGGAACTTGCAAAAACTTGCAAAGCCCCCAGAAAGAAGGGAAGGGGGCGCCTGAAAAAGTGGTGGGGGTCGAAGAACCCCCTAAGTTAACTGAAGACCTTTCCTCCCCATTTTTCTTTGCAAAGAAGCACCGACACTTGTTCCAAAAAAACTTGCAAACGGCCCCGAGGAGGAGCGGGTTGCAAAGAGGCATTTGGCACTTGCAAAACCCCCAGAAAGATGGGGCGCTTGAGAAAGTGGTGGTGTTGGAGAACAACCCCCCCCCCCCAAGTTAACTGAAGACCCTTCCCCCCTCCTTTTTATCTTTTCTTGCAAAGAAGCACTGACAAACTTGCAAACTGTGCACACACCCGCAAGAAAGACGGGGAGGGGCTGCTTAGGACAGTCTGATGGGGGGGTGTCACAGAAACCACCCTAAGCAGCCCAAGACCCCCCCTCCTCCCCAAATTCCGGTGGAAAAGCAAATTTTGGATACCCCAAACCCACACCACCTACCCGCCGCCACCCTAAACGTTGGGCCACCCACCATCTCATCCGGGCTGAGGATGCCGAATTGCACGCGCTTGATAGTGCGCAGCGGGCACGCGCTGTCCCCGGAGGGCGCGCCCCCGTGCATCTTGGCGGCCCCCTTTTTCCCCCTCGCGTCCGCCGCCGCTTTTTTTTTTTTTTTCCTTTTCCTGGAGTCACGTGACGCTGCTGCTCCTGCTGCTGCTGCTGCTGCTCTGCCTCCGCCTTAGTCCGTCACCAGCCCGGAAGAAGCCACAGCAGCCGCTGCCGGCCCTTCCCCCAACACTCCGGGTTCGTTTGTTTTTGTTTTACGCCGCTGTCCGAAACTCTGTCCCCCGGGGAAGCGTCCGGCTTCTCGCAATGCCGTCGGGAAAAGAGAATCGACGCGCCAAAATACGAATTTGCCCCGCCACGCGACCACGTCCAGCCGCTTCCTCCCTCCCTCCTGTCCTCCCCCTCCGCGCTCTTCGGCGCGACTGAGCGAACTGGCGCCGTCGCCGCCTTTATATAGCCTAGCTCCTCCCAACACGGGGCTACAGGAGTACTACGGCAAGGGCGAGGACGCCGAAAGGGGCGGGGCTGCGTCTGCGTCGTCTCCGAACGAGAGGGGGCGTGGCTAGGACCCGAGGGAAAACAAGAAGGAGAGGTGGCGCCGGGGAAGGAGGAAAGATCGAACCAAGTGTAAGGGGGGGGGAGAGAAGAAAATGTACATTAATGATAGAAATATAATTTAGACTTTCGTGCAATTTTATTTTTGGGGCGATCCAACTGGATCCTTCTCGGTTTGCGTAACTTTCAGCCCAGTCATGCTGTTTAATTTTGATTTTTTTGTAAACGCCTATTGAGCAGAGATCCGAAATGTGCATAAGGCCACTTGGACTAGAAAAGTAATTAGGTTATTTGAAAAGCTCGGATAAAATGTTACTTGGCGTGCTTGCTAGAATTACTTGGGGGTTTTCAAATAAACTATTTTCAGTAATGCAATGGAAGCAATTTTTTTTGCAAAGTTAGAAATAACGAATCAAAAACATTCAATAACCTTGTCATAAGGACAATTTCTTTAATTATTCTGCTCCCCCCCCTTTTGCTAATGGTACAGTCCTTACTGAAGAAGTCTCCTTTCCCGAAGATTTCCGACGCACCTCATTGACTATTCATGATTGCGAAAGGCGGGGAAACAAAGCCGCTCCTTGAGAGCAGGGGGTGTGTCCCCCCATGCCGAACTTTACCGAAAAGGGCCGAAGTGGCCCCGAGGGTGGAGAGTCGGTTGCCTCACAGAGCCAGCTTTTGTCGAGCGCGAAGTCGAGGCGGATGGAACGCTCCGAGCAGCGGCCTGCAAGGCCTCGCGCTCGCGTGATTCTCTTGGCCACGGAGAGGCGCTCGCTCGCCCGGCCACTCCGTTTGGGAAAGCGCGCTGCTTCGGGGCCTACTTCCACAACTGACTCGGGCCTTGGCGGAAAGGCTCCCTAGAGCCTCTTTGGGGGTACGGAGGGCTGAAATTTAGCGGAATTACGGGGAGGCCGGAACGGGTGAATTAACCTACCAGAGGACGATTTATTTGCGAAGGGGCGACTTGGGGGGGGGGGGGGGAGTCGGGGCGTTGCTGCTATGGGGGGGTGAGTGGGCTTCTGAGAGGAAGGGCGAGGGAACTCCGTCCTGAGGTAAAAAATTAAAGGGTGCTGTCTGAGGAAAGCCTGAGGGGAGTGGATTTGAGGGGGGCAGGGAGGACGTAAATTATGAGGAACCTTCAAATATGGTGCTGGGGGGGGGAGGGGAGGCGATCTGCGGGGCTCCTGCGGGCATGAGGTGTGAGGGAGAACAAATTTGGAGGAAATGGAGACACGTGAGGGGAGGTAATAAGAGGTTGGGGGGCAGGAAGGGAGACTGAGGGCTCAATGTGTGGGGAGGGGGAGATTAGAGGGGCCCTTTTTGGCCTGGGGTGCCAGATTGAGGGGTGCCTAGGTCAAAAAAGGGGGTGCCCCCCGTCCTACGGGCCAGGCTTTCCACCATAGGGCTCTTTAACGGGGCTGCTTTTTAGGCCTGTTTTCAACCCCAACGCAATAAAATCTGGATGAGGAGAAAAGCAAAATATATACATTTTACTTTTGTATTTTGTAACCAATGCTTTCCCCCCCACCCACCCCGTTTTGTTCCTGCTTTCTTTCCCTTTCCTGGCGATCTTTTGTCTTCCTTTGTCTTTTTACAGGATTATAATCCTAATAATGATGAAAAAATGGTGGAGGGAGAAATTTAAAAAAAAATATATTTTGTATTTTTACAGCCCTGAAAAAAGTGGGAAGCCAATGCATGTTGTTTTTCCTCTTCCCTCCTCGCTTCTTCCTCTTTCTTTCCCTGATGTCTTTATTTTTAGGTTTATTTTACAGGATTAGAATATCAATAAATGAATTTATTAAAAAAAAAAAAAGCAAAAAAAAAAGCTGGAAAGGGGAGTTAAATAAATTGCCAGAAGTTCTCTCTGTGTGTGTCTTTGTCTACAAATAACCATTTTTAAAACTAGACATACCAATTTTCTTTGTTTTCTATTCTTTTGCTTTTGTTTAAACTTCCTCTTTATTTTTTTTAAGATGGGAACTGCCTAAAGTAGCTCCATGGTGAGATTAGCGGCAAATATTTATTAATAAAATTTATTAGCTCCCCATCTTACCATAGGGTCACTTTGGGAAGCTTATAGTCATAAAAATGTACATGGACCTTAAAACATAAATTGGAACTAAACATTAAAATCTTAAGGACATGTGGGTGGAATTGGGATCTGTTAATAACACCTCCACTGTACTATTATTAAATTTAATAATTCACTGACCCTTTAATTTCTCAATTTAAATACAGGTAGTCCTTGGCTTATCACCACAATTGAGCCCCAAAATTCATTTGTTAAGTGAGATTAACTCATTTTACGACCTTCCTTGCCACAGTTGTTATGTGAATCACTGCAGTTGATAAGTTAATAACCTGATTGTTAAGTGAATCTCACTTTCCCCATTGACTTTCCTTGTCAGGTTGCAAAAGTTGTCAAGCATCTGAATTTTGGTCGCATGACCATGGGAATGTAACTCTGAAAAACGGCCATAAGTGTGAAAAACGGCATTTTTCAGTGCCGTTGTAACTTTGAAAGGTCACTAAACGAACTCTTGTAAGTGGAGGACTCCCTGTAGTGGCATAGCAATTTTTTTTTTTTTTTGAGGATTTTTGGCAGAAGGAGAATGAATTGGGATATGCCAAAAATGGGATATTCAGGAAAAGAGAAAAAGAATCTGAAAGGATCTTGATAGTCCAAGAGACGGATGGAAAAATCAAAATAAGATATTGTCGGTACACTCGGGCCGATGTTTGCATTCCTAGCACTGGCTTCTGTTTTTAGCAAAAGTCTGAAGGAGAATGATAAGACAATGCACAGATAAAATATATGCAACACCTTCAAAATCTGGGGGGAAAAAATTGACTGGCAGGCTTTTGGGAGGGAAGAAACAACCGCTCCGCATGACATACAAACATGGAACTGCTATGCTAAACTCATGTGGTTGGTCTGATTTTTGGTGTTGTGTGAATGCAGGTTGTTGTGATTTGTTAAATTACATGCCTCTCATCATCTTCAAGCAACTCTGCACTGCTTCTGATGTCATAAATATAAGACAATCAAAAGGTTAAACCATTGGATGTTAAAAGTTTAATCGGTTTTCTAATGTTTTATTTATGCCTGGATCCTGTATATGAGGGGGTCCTTGTTGCTCTCTGAGCTTGGTGGTTTTGTTGCATATGTTTTTGTTCAAACTGATCATGTCATTACAGTGAGCACTGATGATGTTACCTAGTTGAGTCATGAAATGTCTGCAAGAAAACCAAGACCATAGAGTACCAAGGAGCTCTCATTTCAACCCTGAGCTACAAATGTTCTTTCTCAGTAATCCTGTTTATTTCTGACTTTCTGTCCACCTCAGCAGAAAGGCAGAATCTGTTACTTAGGATTAAACCTAGTTCAGAAGTCACAGGAATTCCAGAAGATGTTTTAACACCTGGGAAGCAGTGGTGATGTACCTCTGGATTGTCACCAAGGCTACGCAGATTGCAGCTGTGAAATTGCAAAGAAGAATCTGAATTAAGGGCATTTTTGCTCATCTATTTCAAGTAACTAGGATCTGCAGTGTGTAAAAACCATTTTTCCCCCAGAATCTGGGATCCAAACAGCAAGTATGCCAACTCTAATTGAAACTCTAAACTGCATTTTAAAAGGCCATAAATATTTCTTGGTGTCTGTCACCAGCCCACCATCAGTTCCTAGAGAAGCTATTAACCATCTTAATTGCATTAGATTTGTGTAGAATGGCACACATAGCTTTGATTCCATGTTTATCAAAGGATTCTGGGAACTGGAGTCCACTCATCTTAAACAGTGGCTTCTCTTTGAAAAACATTTAGACCAGGGTATCTAACCTTGGCAGCCTTAAAGGTGTGGGCTTTGACTCCTAGAATTCCCCGTCCATCTGGCTGGGGAATTCTGGGAGTTGAAGTCCACAAGTCTTAAAATTGTTAAGGTTGGACACCCCAGATTTAAAAAAAAGAATAGAATATTTCCTTGATATATCATGTTCCACTGGCTTTTGAAAGCAGTTAATCGTTTAACTAAGCCAGACCATGAACGAGGGGAAAATCTTATTAAAGCAATATTTTTGGTGCAATTACAAGCTTTTGAGTCTCAAAAAAGACAGTGAAAAATGCAAAATAAAGATTTTTTTAAAAAATACAGGGTCATCCTTAAGGCCGCAACGGGGAACCAGAATTTCTGTTTGCTAAACGAGGTTGTTCAGTGAGTCCCACCTAATTTTACGACCTTTCTTTGTTAGGGTTGTGAACCACTGCAGTTGCTAAGTGAATCAAGGGGTCACTAAGCGAATTGGGCTTCCTTCTCTCCCCCCTCCCTCCCAAAAATCTTCACAATCTGGGAAGGTTGCGAATGGCGAACCCCATGATGGGGGTTACATACCAGTTGCTTGAATTTTGATCACACGAGATGTGGCAATGGTTGTAAATGCAAGGACCCGACATAAATTTCTTCCCAGTGCTGTGATAACTGGTCACTAAACGGAACGGTTGTAAGTTGAGGACTACCTATGCCTGGAGAGTCCCTTCTCCCCCTTTTATCATTTTGAGCAGGGTATTCATTCGTTGCTGCAAACAGCTTGGCTGCAAAAGTTCTGCATTGGGGAAAAAACTGAATCATGGATTATAAATTACATTCTGTAGGGAGGCCGGAAACCAGGAGAGGAGAGTTCTAGTTCTGCCTTAGACACAAACCCAGCTGAAGGACCCTGAGCCAGTCCCTTGCTCTCCGCTCTAATAGGAGCAACTCCCTGGACCAAGGAAGTAATAAAGAGTCGGAAGGGACCAACCCTATAATCTCAGGCAACGGGCTGCCCAGTGATGGAGCACCCACAAGTTCTGGTGGCAAGCAGTTCCACGGGTTGATTATCACTGTCAGGAAATTCCTCCTTAATTCCAGGTTGCTTCTCTCCCGGATTAGCTATCCTGTCCCCCATCTCCAGCCAGACTACACCAAACTCAAAATGGAGAGACCAATGCAGGAAGTGGCCCGAGAATCAGAATATTTATAAAAGCCCGGAAGTTGCCAAAAAGGCAGCCAAGGCAGGGGGGGAAAAAAGAAGCCCCAAAGCAGGCCAGCCTGGGAGCTGCCGGAGCCTGCGTGTTTGAAGGGCGTGAGGATCGTGCCGAGAAAGACCCGTGCTTTGGGGTTTTGTTTTTTTTTTTAAAGCAGGGGGCCGGGCTGGTGACGTGGTTCCTTCGGGGCTCCTGCCGCTGCTCTGGGCCCCCGCTAGAGGGCGCGAGGCGCTCGCGGGGCCTTTCGCTGGCTGGCTCTCTCGCTCGCGGCCATTCCACCCAGGCTGGGATGCCTGCCAGCCAGCTAAGCTCGGTCCTTCCAGGCTGCAAATGGCCGCTTAAAGGAGGCAGGCGGCCATATTCTGCGAGCGGGTGCCGAGGAGGGATCAACGGCCAACGATTGCAAGCAAGTCCCGGAAGGCTCTGAAACGCTGCGGATTTGAATCCGAACAAGAACCGGAAGGGTGTTTTAAGAGGTCTTCTAGTCCAGCCGCCCCCGCCTGCTTCCATACCACTTCACGCAAGCGTCTTTTCTGAAACGCCTCCAGCCTTGGAGCCTGCCTACCCACAACTTCTGGTGACAAGCTGTTCCACTGGTTAATAGTCCTCACTTGGCTAGGAAGTTTCTCCAGGTTCGGAATTCAGCAGGATTGGAACTCGGTCCAAGGCGCTTGCCTTCTTGCAATCACCCTTCCTCTCTTTGCAACCTCCCCCCAGGTCCAAAATCTCTTTCTTCCTTGCAAGACTCCACCTCCATTGTAGAATAGGAATAGAATGGAATATAGAATAGAATAGAATATATAATAGCATATATAATCTTCTTTTTCTATCATATCTCTATAAAATCGGAAGACCCCTCACGCATCATCACAAAATCTCCACAATCGTAAAGCCTACAAATTTGAAATTTGGCCCATATGTTCCTCTTGGCTTCTAGGTGCTCACTAATTTAGAGCATTTATTATTATTATTTATCATTTATTAGTGCATTTATATTATTATTGTTGTTGTTATTATTATTAACGGGCTCTGATGCTAAGGAGTTCCCTTCCACACCTGGAAAGAAATTTCTTCCAAAGGCAAAACACAAGCAGAGGAGTCTCAGTTTCAGAGCCCCAAGCAGCTTTAGTACAGAACAGTTGAGCTAAGCCACGCCCAAGGCTCCTTGCTGCCTCCTCCTTGCTCACATGGCAAATACTCTTTCAGTTTCCACACAGCCCTCAACTATCTCACCCACTGACAGGACGCTAGCCAGATGAATACCGATGGATGCTGGTAGGCCGAGGCAGAATTTTTCCCTCTTATTTCCCTCCCCCAAAACTAAGCCCCACCTCATAGTTTCGTAGCGGGTATCAAAGCAGAGTAGAATAGAACAGAACAGCTGGAAGGAACCTTGGAGGTCTTCTAGTCCAACCCCGTGCCCAGTCAGCAAACTCTACACCACTTCAGACAAATGGTTTTCCAATCTCTTCTTAGAAACTTCCAGTGTTGGAGCATCCACAACTTCTGGGGGGGGGGGGGGGGGGGTCCCCAAAGGACCTTTTCCACCCCACCCCCGCCATCATCTCCCCTTCCCCAGCAAGCTCCGCCTTCCGATTTGGAAATCGATAAGTATCCATGCCATCTGGCTGCGTCTCCAGCCTGGAAGTGCCTCTTGATTACATTTGCATGTTAATTAGCTGTTCTGGATGCCAGGCCCCTCCCTCTTCCCCCTCCCCCTCCTTGCCCCCTCCCTCCCCCTTCTCCTCTCCCTCTCCTCTTTCCCAACCAGCCCCAAATCCATTTCTCGAGTTTCTTTCCTGCACGGGACCGAGGGCGGGTTCCTTCCAGGCGGGAGGGACGCCAACCTGGCCAACTTTCTAGTCCTCATGAAGGAGAGCTCCCCCTGATTGAGAGGACGCTTTGGGGAAGGGAAGTGGGGGAGGGAGGGAGGGGGGAAGGGAAGGCTGCCTCTTGTTGTTTCTGAAATCTCAACCGGCCCCCGGGGGGCCGCTGAGTCACAACTCTGGAATTTAGCAAAATAACCAGCCCTTTGCGGTAGACGCCGCTGCCGGCCAGAGAGAAGGATGGCTTGGAAAAGGAACCGACCTGCCAGGAATTGGGAAATTCGGGGGTGGGGTGGGGGGGAAATTGCCAGTGAGGGAGCGAGTTCCGTTGGCAGACCTGAGAAAAGAAAAAAAGAAAGAAAAACCAATTTTGGAGCTGCGAAAAGACGGAAAAAGTTCCCGGTGTCATCTCTGAAATGATGCTGCTTTGGCTCTTTAAAAGGAGAAGGGCTGGTTTACAATCTGCGAGAAATTCCATTTTCGTGTCCATTCGTGGGCCGGGCGCCATACCGTAACCTCCTCTCTTCCTTCTTTTTCTAATGCACTAACTCGATCCCCGTGCTTCGCTACGAAAGTATGTGGTTGGGCTTAGTTTTGGGGGAGGAAAATAAGGGGGGTGGGTGGGAATTCTGCCTCTGCCTACCGACATCCATCAGTATTCATCTGGCTGGCATCCTGTCAGCGTGGGAGAGAGTTGAGAGCTGTTTGGAAACTGAAAGAGTATTTGCTGTGTGAACGAGGAGACAGCAAGGAGCCTGCGTGTGACTTAGCTCAACTGTTCTGTAACTAAAGCTGTTTGGTGCTCTGAAACTGAGACTCCTCTGCTTGTGTTTTGCATTTGGACGATATTTCTTCCCAGGTGAGGAGGGGGAGTAGAACTCCTTAGCATCAGAGCATGTTAATAATAATAATAATAATAATAATAATAATAATAATAATAATAATAATGGAAATACCCTAAATGCTCCGATGGTCATTTGGAAAAATCCCTTCTTAGGGAGCCCCTAGAAGCCAAGAGGAACAGACGTGCCCAATTTCAAGTTTGTAGGCTTTATGATTCTGAAGATTTTGTGATCATGCATGAGGGGTATTTCGCTTTTATATAGATGGATGGAAGGAAGGAAGGAAAAAGAAGAAGGAAGATAGATGAAGGAGAAGGAGAAGAATAGATTTTGGCTGGCATTGCCAAATTAACCAGGATCATCTAAATTGCCGTAGAGAACCAGAATGAAATGATCCCAAGGGTAACCAGAGGTCATTTAGGAGAAACGGGGCACTCCTTGACTTATGACCACAATCGCGCCCAATATTTCTGCTGCTAAGCGAGCCCTCCCTCGAGTGAATTTTCTCCCCATTTGGCCCCCTTTCTTGCCCGCCGTTCTTAAGTCCGTCGCTGCCGTTGTTTGGTAACATGGTTGTTAAGCAAATCCGGCTTCGTGGCTGGTCACAAAAGGGGATCATGTGACACACCCCCCCCCGGAGACGGCGACCATCGTTAAATAGGAGTCAGCGGCATTTTAATTCAGAATAGTAGACTCTCCAGAATTGTAGACTCTGTACCTTTCTAGATCTAGAAGTTATTCAAGCTTAGGTCATTGAAGCAGTTTGGACTTCAACTTCCAGAATTCCCCAGCCAGCACGGCTGGCTGGGGAATTCTGGGAATTGAAGTCCACAAAGCTTAGCTAAGTTTGAATAATGCTAACCTAGATCGAGAATTGTTCTGGGCCCAAACAATTTGCATTTTCCAGTTTGTTCCACAGCCACCTGGATGCTATCCTGGTTTTTTTGTACAGATTCCTGAATATTAACCCAGTTCTATTTGTACAGTCTCAAGTTGGCTTGCCAGCAGTGCCCCATTTTTTATCCTTTCCTTAAGGAGGCCTTCTAGATTCACCCCTGCTTCAAATCCTCCAATCAGTTCCTCTCTTCTGCATACATATATCTGTTTTTCGTCCCTCCGTTTTCTCTCCTTTTTAACTTTCTGAATTGTTATAATCTCCCAAACTGGGATTTATTTGGAAGTTTTCACAAGCCAAATATCAGACTCGGCTTCCGAGTCCTATAGATTGAGGCGCTCCTTCTATCTTTGCGCATAATAATAAATAATAATAATAACAATAACAATAATAAAGAAAATACTTGGTTGATACCTGGGATGCTGGCAGCAAATCCTATCAACCATCAGTGCCAGTCAATGATATGTGTGATACGTTTTTAAATGTTCAGTTGACTGTTTCATGTTTAATGAATAAAAGAGATGATTATAACAATAATTACTATTAATTATTAATTTACTATTAATAAATAAAATAATAGTAATAAAATAATACAACTTAATAAAAACAAAACATAAAAAATAAAATGGAGTTTCATGTTTAATAATAATAATAATAATAATAATATTAATGGTTGATACCTAGGATGCTGACAGCAACCTGTATCAACCATCAGCGCGAGTCAATGAGATTTGTGATATGTTTTTAAATGTTTAGTTGTCTGAGTTTCATGTTTAATGAATATAATAATAATAATAACAATAGATTAACGAGTACAAGCCGTCTTTTTAGCTGTGTTTACAGAAACAATCATAAATTCTCCAGTTTTTCAAATTTGATTTACTTTGGATTGGGCGGGGGGGGCAGGTTGAGGGGAAGCTCAACAGTCAGGATTTGTATACCTTCCTGCATCCATTCTGGAGCGGCGTTTCTCAAATCCTGGCCCCTTTAAGATGAGCGGACTTCAACTCCCAGAAATCCCCAGCCAGTGTGGAATTCTGGGAGTTGAAGTCTGCCCATCTTAAAGGGGCCAGCATGGAAAAAAACAACAACCCGCAGACCGGATCTGAGGCCCAAACTTCTCCATCAAAATTGTTTTTGGGAAATCAATGCACCAGATGGAGACCAAGGGACCCCCCCACCCCAGAACCCCCGTGTCCCCTTCCTCAATATACCCAAAACAGACCACAAATGCTAATTTGCGTGGGGACTGTCTCGTTCCTGGCTTCTCAGCACAGACCGAAAACACCAATGCTCTCTTCCACTCCACGGGTCAGCGGGGTCTCGGAGTAACCATGCCGTCCGGATGTCCGGCCCTGGGCAGTGTTGCTTGCCAGGGACACCTCGGCAGAGGGCGGCTTTGTGGCGCAGCTGAGATTTTCAGGAAACCAACAATGTCCTCTTCTTGCATGGATCCGTTGGCTGGTTAGCCATCTCTGTTCTTCCACCAACTGCCCAAGATTTTGGTTTGAAAAACTTGGCTACTGTTGCCCACTGTTCTGTCGGATGGGACCTCCTGGCTGCCTCAGGGCCTCTGCCACTCTTCTTCCTAGCCTCTCCCATCTTGGTGAGGGCCCGCTTGAACCCACTGCCTCCTTAATTGACTGGATCCCTCCCTGCTGTCCAATCTGCTGGTTGGTGTCTACTTTTATCGACCGCCTCTTTAATCTACTGGATCCCTGTACAAACTGCCAGTGCGCACTTTGGCACACAGCCTGGACAATCTACTCGATCCCGCTCTGCTGTACAATCTACCAGTTGGTGCCCGCTTGGACCAACTGCCTCCTGGAGAGTCTACTGGATCCTTCTGCTATAACAGTTGGTGCCTACTTTGACCAACTGGCTCGCTAATCTACTCGCACTCTCCCTGCGGTTCAGTCTGCTGGTTGGCGCCCACCGCTTTCACCCACCACCTCCTTTAATCCACGCGATCCCTCTGTGCCGTGGAATACGGCGTTTGGTGCCTGCTTCGACCCGGGGCCTCCTTGGCGTGTTTGCCCTCCTGCTGCGGCACGATCGGTCCCTCCTCTTCGTCGGCTGGGTGGCAGCTGATGTTCTGGGCGGTGATAATCGCGATGCTGCCCAAAATGACGCCGGCCCCCATGATGTCGAAGGGCGTGACGGCCTCCCGTAGCACGTAGTACTGGACGGCCAGGGTGACGGCCACTTCGGAGTGCAAGACGGCGCACACCAGCGCCGGGTGGGCCTTCGTCACGGCGTAGCTGGCGCACAAGAAGGATAACAAAGCCAGGAGGCTGATGGACACCACGTAAATCCAGGTGTACAAATCCAGCACCAGCACCGGCTCCTGGAAGAGGAACATCAGCGGGAAGCAGACTAGGCTGCCCACCACACCGAAGAGGAACACCACGGTCATCAGCTTCGCTGGGAAGTCCAGCCTCCGGAAGATGATCAGCCCCAAGGCCAACGTCATGCCTCCTGAGCAGGCCAAGACGTAGCCGAAAGTGTTGTAGATCTGGGTGCTCTTGTCCAAACTCAACAGGTCCGGCACCACCATGATGATCAAGCCCAGCATACTGCCTACCAGCCCGAACCAGTCGTAGCCGGTCAACTGACTGTTCTCGATACAGAAGGCCAGCAGGACAGAGGAGATGGTGGAGGAACCTTTGCGCACAGTGGCGGCGTTGCCACTGGGCACCATCATGAAGGAGCTGTAGGCACAGCCAATGGAGATGACGTTAACCGAGGCATGGAGCAGGGTGCGCCAACGCACCTCTGGCGGCCCGAAACACGGCACCTTCCTGTAGCGCAGGTAGCCGATGAAGAGCAGGTGGAGACAGCAGCGGAAGTACAGGATCTCCAGGGACGGCATCCCCGACGCTTCATTGACAATGCGGGTGAAGGGGGCCACAAAGCCGGCCGGCACGCCGCCCCCCAAGAGGGCCACCAGCAGCCCTTTCATGCTCTCGGAAAGGCGGTAACGGTGCCAGGCAGGACGGCGAGGAGGCGGGGCAGCGGAGCAGGGTGGCGGGGAGAAGCGCAAGAGGTCGGACATAGTCCAAGCACCTTTTCCAGAGGGTCCCGGGTCCAAAGCCACAGGGGGCATCTTGGGGAGTGACAAGCCCCAGGGCCCTTCCAGAACAGGGATCCCAGCCTGCAGGAGAAAGAAGAAGACAGGGTGTCAGGATTCCAGCAATCGCCCTAATTAAATCATGATTCTCGAGCCAAACTTTAAAAAGCTTCAAAAGATTAGGAGCGACATGCCGGCGTTAACCTACAGTATATGAAGCCAACTCTGGCATACGTAATTTACGGTCCCCTTTGACCCTGTTCCCACCCTCCCCCCGGGTGTCTCATAAACGAGACTCTCCAATTGAGTCAGTTCACCGGCTGGGTGCCATTACTCACATTCTCCAATTACGGACTGAGTGTCATCAATCACGTTCTCCAATATATTCGCAGGCAAAAGCTCTGGTATTTTAGTTATACTCTTTTAAAGATGAAGTGTTGGAATGGACTTCCGCTTTCCAACCGCTGCCTGGTCTTCCAGATTTCCTTTCTTGCTCCCCCCTTTTTTAATGGCAACGACTAAAACAAGCCTAGGAATGTTTTATGAGTTGACACACTGGAGGTTTTGAAGACAAGATTGGACACAATTGTCAGAAATATATAGGGTTCCTTGTTTGAGCAAGGGTTGGACTAGAAGACCTCCGAGGTTCCTTACAACGCTTATTCTAAACAGCAGGTGAGTTGGTTAAAAAGAAAACATAATTGAACCAGCCCCTGGGGGATGGGCAGTGGAAGCTCTTTTTGTATGCGTTACATCGCCTTTTTGACTTGCTCCACTTACGACCGTTGCAACATCCCCACGGTTCACGGGATCAAAATTCGGGTGACTGCCAACTGACTCGTATTTATGACAGGCGCAGAGTCCCGGAGGGTGTGTGTGTGTGTGTGTGTCGTGTTATCCCCTTTATTGACCTTCTGACCCAACAAAGACAATGGGGAAGCCAGATTCACTTAATGACCGTATTACTACGTGATTCTGCAGTGATTCCCTTAACAACTGGGGCAAGAAAGTTTGTCAAATGGGGCACTTGGGAATAATAATGATTATTTTGATAATGATGATAATAATAATGATAATTTTGGGTTGTGTTGCAGTCATAAGTCGAGGACCACCAATAGGCCTGGAAAGCAGCTGTCAAAGACATTTTTGTTTCTAGTTAATAACCTTTTTAATCAGTTATATTTTCCAGTCAATGACATTTTTCTAATCAATGCCATTTTCTAGTCAATGCCATTTTTAATCAATTACATTTTCTAGTCAATACCATTTTTAATCAATTACATTTTCTAGTCAATACCATTTTTCTAATGTTGAAAGCCTGGAAAATGCCTTTCTTCGGAGGGCTCGATTTTCCTCCGGTGCAAGGACAGAGACAACTGCTTGGAAGCTGGTTCTTTTTATTCTTCAGGAAGGCAAGAGATAGCAAGAAGTCTGCGTTCCTGGGGCTAGCCATCTTTGTATAATAAACCCCTGATTTTTATACCTTTTCTCCTTTTGTGTGCGTGTGCTTGTGTTTGTATTTCTTAATGTTTTAAATCCTGTCGGGGGTTGTCTTCATTTCCGCCGGAGGGTAAACTCCACAGGGTGGTTTGATTGGATTATCAGTTTCATCCTAATGTTTTCTTATATTTGTTTTGTGGCAATCTCCTGTCTTCTATGGAATTTATTTCGTGTCTTTTGTCTATTTGTTTTGCTGATTTGGCATGACCTATTGTTTGTAAGGGATTTCTTTTTCTTGTTTCCCCAGCTTTCTTAATTACTTGGCTTTTGTCTAGGGGGCTTCTTTCAATACCTTTCATTAAATCTCTTTTCCTATGCAAGTTTGTTTTATGGCTGGCCTGATGTTCCCTTTGGGCTTTTCCTGCTTGGGTGTCACCACTGTCCTCATGAAGTTCCCTTTCCACACTAATCAATGATATTTTCTAGCCAATGCCATTTTTCTAATCAATTACATTTTCTAGTTAATACCATTTTTCTAAACAATTACATTTTCTAGCCAATGCCATTTTTCTAATCAATTACATTTTCTAGTCAATGCCATTTTTCTAATCAATGCCCTTTTCTAGTCAATGACATTTTTCTAATCAATTACATTTTCTAGTCAATGCCATGTTTAATGGCATATCTAGTCAATGACATTTTTCTAATCAATGCCATTTTCTAATCAATGCCATTTCTAATTAATGATATTTTCGTCAATGCCATTTTTAATCAATTACATTTCCTAATCAATGCCATTTTTAATGACATGTCTAGTCAATTCCATTTTTCTAATCAATGCCATTTTCTAGTCAATGCCATTTCTAATTAATGCCATTTTCTAGTCAATGCCATATTCTAATCAATTACATCTTCTAGTGAATGACATTTTTCTAGTCAATGACATTTTCTAGTCAATGCCATTTTTCTGATCAATGACATTTTCTAGTCAATGCCATTTTTAATGACCTGTCTAGTCAATGCCATTTTTCTAATCAATGCCATTTTCTAGTCAATGCCATTTTTAATCAATTGCACTTTCTAGTCTCAATTACTTCTAGTCAATGCCATTTTTCTAATCAATGCCATTTTTCTAATCAATGCCATTTTCCAGTCAATGCCATTTTTCTAATCAATACCATTTTCTAATGTGCCATTTTCTAATCAGTGCCATTTGTAATCAATTACACTTTTTAGTCAATACCATTTTTCTAATCAATTACATCTAGCCAATGCCATTATTCCAATCAATGACATTTTCTAATCAATGACATTTTTCTAATCAATGACCTTTTCTCGTCAATGCCATTTTTCTAATCAATGCTATTTTCTAGTCAATGACATTTCTAATTAATGACATTTTCCTCAATGCCATTTTTAATCAATTACATTTTCTAGTCAACGCCATGTTTAATGACATGTCTAGTCAATGCCATTTTTCTAATCAATGCCATTTTCTAGTCAATGCCATTTTTCTAATCAATTACATCTTCTAGTTACTGCCATTTTTCTAATCAATGACGTTTTCTAGTCAATGACATTTTTCTAATCAATGACATTTTCTAGTCAATGCCATTTTTAATTACCTGTCTAGTCAATGCCATTTTTCTAATCAATGCCATTTCTAATTAATGCCATTTTTGTCAATGCCATTTTCTAATCAATGACATTTTCTAGTCAATGCCATTTCTAATTAATGCCATTTTCGTCAATGCCATTTTTCTAATCAATGACATTTTCTAGTCAATGACATTTTTCTAATCAATGACATTTTCTAGTCAATGCCATTTCTAATTAATGACATTTTCCATTCAATGCCATTTTTCTAATAAATTACACTTTCTAGTCAATGACATTTTTCTAATCAATTACACTTTTGGAAGCTTGGCCTTCTTGTTCAAAGCCAACCAGGGTCCCTATCGGAGCGAGAAAGTTACTAGCTGACTAAGGCAGCGCATGGCTAGGATCCGATACAATCTGACATGGGTGTCACTCTCCATCTTATCACCCTGTGCCGCATTTTTTTTCTCTTAAAAGAGTTGGATAAACCAACATTCGTTGTGCATCTCGGCCTGGTTTTGGAAGCGTGGTTTCTTTTTTAATTTGTGTTAATTCAGATTTTAATGAAGGAGGAGGAAGACACGCAGCTTAAACGGCAGAGAAGGGTTTTTTTTAGGGGGTTCCAGGCTCAGGGACGGCACCCCCCCACTATGTGCCTCACACGCACGCACAAACACACCACAGCAGATTCCGACTGCACACACCTACCTCTTCCCTTGTCCTAGCAACCCCTCCTCGACCACCAAACGGGGGACCACCACTTCAATCCCACGCTGGCCTGGTTTCCCCAGGGCCAGGAAAGCATTATGAGGTCATTCTACTTCTCTGTGACCTCAGACCTTCAAACAGAAGGGCAAGAGTTGGAAGGGTCTGTGGAGGTCTTCTAGTCCAACCCGCTGCTCAAAGCAGGAGACCCTTCTTTCCTCCTCCAGATAGCAGTTGGAAGGGACCTTCAAGGTCTTCTAGTCTAACCCTCCCTCCCCCGCTCAAAGCAGGAGTCCCTACACCATGGGTCGGCAACCTTAAACACTCAAAGAGCCACAAAGGGGCCGAACCAGAAGCCCCCCTCCCCCCGTTCAATTCTGGAGCCGACCAGACTCTATGGTGGTCTAACCCCCAACCATAGAGTCTCCTCCTAGCGCGGCATCTTTTTTCCTCTACCTGTCCTTTCAATTGTGGAGCCGTCTGGCAACAGGGAGCCCCAGCAGAGGAGATGAAAGAGCCCCATGTGGCTCTAGAGCTGCAGGTTGCCGACTCCTTCCCTACACCATTCCTGACCAGTCCAATCTCTTCTCGGTTGGGAGCAGCCCAAAGTTCTGGTGGCAAGCTGTTCCAAAGGTTAATTGTTCTCAACTGTCCAGAAGTTTCGCGGTGAGGTTGCTTTCCTTGGTCGGCTGCTGGGGTGGTGGGGTTTAGTCGGAGACCCCCAGGGTTGCTCCCACTGCCCAGTGGTGGCTTTTGGCAGCTGGCAGAAAAGGGGCGATGCCCCCTTGCACGATGCTCAGTGCCCCCGCCTCCATTTTCTAGAACTGAACCCCAATTTGGTTGCAAATTCACCCCGGGACATGCCGGTGCCCCCCTGGCATGCTATATGGGGAAGGGGATGGGTCCCCCTGGCAGACCGTGGGATGCATTCACACAGGGAGAACTGAGGCTTCCGGGCAAGACCCCAACCACCACCACCCACCCCCATTTGTGTGTGCTTATGTGTCTGTGTGTGCCCGGTCGTCGCCTGGGCGGGGCACACATCCCTCGCCCCCCCTCCCTGTTGAAACCTGACCCTCCCTTCCCCTTCCCTCCGCCAGCAGTGGTTGTAAGCGGGACACTCTTTTCATGCTTGTGGGGGTCTTGCACAAATGAGACCCCGCCTCTACTTCTTCCCCCTCCTCCTCCACTTCCTCTGTTTCCCTTCTTCCTCCTCTTCCCCTTCATGTCCTCTTCTCCCTCCTTTCTCCTCTTCCCCTTCTCCTCTTCCTTCTTCTCTCTTCTCTTCCTTTTCCTTTCTCCTCTTCCTCTCCTCTCCCTTCTCTTCCTTTTCCTTTTGTCCTTTTCCTCTCTTTCCCCCCTCCTCTTCCCCACTCCTGGTCTTTCTCCTCATCTTTCTCCTCCTCTCTTCCCCTTCCTCTTCTACTTCTCTTCCTCTTCCTCATCTTCCTCCTCCTCTCTTCCCCTTCCTCTTCT